>JAHWFP010029382.1:0-13283 GCA_023313725.1 Lithobius niger
GGAAGGTACTGTTTCAGGAAGGTACTGCTTCAGGAAGGTACTGCTTCTTGAACAAAAGCAACAGCAGAAGATTTCAAGGCCCACTGAGAGAGCACGCAAACACCGCACACGTTTTTAGTACCCACGTGCAGAAAGCTAAAAACAAAAAACCTGACAAACAGACAAACACACCGCTTAAAACAAGCAGATGAAAAATCCAGATTCGACCTCGCTCGGCTAATAAAATGGTTTGAGATTTTTTTGGGACTTTTATTGCGATTTTTCAGACTTTTTATTGACGTTCTGCCAATTCAGACTTTGGAAAGACTGGTGTCGTTTTTTTTTTTTTTTTGCTTGTGTTTTTTGTTTTTACTCTCGACAAAAGACTGACGTCATTACGTTGCCAGGTAACACGATATCCCAAAAATGTTTTCATTACGCGGATCAACGAATATCTAAGTTAGGCAACGTTTGAACTTTTAGGACTTCCAAAAATATTTTACGCTAAGTTTTAAGTTAAATAAAAAAAAATGCCGCTCCACCACGCGTGGTTACGGTACAATTAATAATCAGTCGCCTCCTGTACACGCAATAAATAATTCAGGAAGAATTTTTTTTTCCTCTTGGTTTTAATTTTTGAGTCTCGAACTCAAAGGCATCATCGTGCATCACCAGACCGCTTATTGAGTTAGAAATTAATTAATACAAAGACGAAAACGTCCTTGGAATTCTAAAAAAATATTAAAAAAAAGAGAGAAAAACCTACCCTCTCATCTTCGTAAGGTTTTAATTTTTTTCATTTTCCCGTTTTTCTTTGCCTTGCCGATTTTCACTAGCGTCGAACAAATATAATAATAACAGAAACGCAATTACCCCCATGTCTGAGTCTGTAGACTTTGCAGAGATGCAGATAAACGACCCGACTTAAGTTATTACTTGTTCTGGTGAATCATGGCTAGATGACGAAAAATAATGTCAGGATGTGTGGGGGAGTCGAGGGAGGAATAGAGGTGAACGAGTAATGAGAGAACGCGATGGGAACGAAATTATTTTTATCGTAATTTTTTGGTCGAGTTTGTTGGAATTTTTCTACGACCGGTCCAACACGATAGCGAACAAAAACCGCAATGTTCCATTGAACGAAAACATGTCTATGGATGGAACAATGTCTGTGGAAGTGTCGGTAGCTCAGAAAGACTTGGTCATTCGAACAGGTTTTTGGTAGTTCGAGCAGGCTTTTCGTTGCTGAAACAGGCTTTCGTTAGTTCAATTCTGACTTTGGCTCGTTCAAACAAGCTTTTGTTTGTTCATACAGGCTTTTTCTAGTCATTCAAACACGCTTGGGTCGTTCAAAGAGCCTTTCTGGCTGTTCAGAGAGCCTTTTGTCGTTCAAACTTTCATTCAGTGGTTCAAACTGGTTATCCTTCGTACATACACAGGATTTCGGCTGTTCAAACAGGCTTTCAGTCATTCAAACAGGCTTACGGAAATTCAGGTAGGCGTTCGATTATACAACTGAAAGACTGAACAAATTTGCCATTGTTTCGGTTGGAAAGAGTATTTTTTTGGTTTATTTTTGTTGGGGACGCCATGCCTATGTCTTATGCATGTTATTGTCTACTGTTTGTTTTATTTTTTTCTCTTGATTGTAATTTTGTAATTTAGAATAGGTGTTAGTGGCCTGCCCTTCCCGTTCCTTTTTGCGTTCTGTGCAAATAAATTATTTTTATTATATTAAAAACAAATGAAAGCCTAATGAAGCCCAGGGGCGTCTTATTTACGGGTGGGGCGGGGAGGGATGAGACAAATGCCCCATTGAGATTTTAGGGGGAGGGAGGCACTAACTAGAATCACATTTTAATTTGTTTGCTTGTCTGGAACGATTTGTTCGGAGGAGCCAAACAAAACCAGCTAAGAGCGCTGGGGGAGCGCTGGTGAGCTTCCCTAGAAAGGTCCAGTGCGAGCCTCGAAAGCTGCAACACTTTACGGTACACCACTGCCCTATCAGGCTTCTATACTGTACTTTTTTTGCATCTTCTCACGGAATTCACTTAGCTTTATGACATGTTCGTAAAAATGTGTGATTATTTTATGATCGCTTCTAATAAAATTATCTTTTAATTACATTATCTTGTAATAAAGGGGAACCCTTTGGCTCGTTGGGCCCGGGGAAATTACCCCTTTTGCCCCCCCCCCCCTCCCCTTGTAAATCTCGTCCCGGATGAGTCACGTAGTCAGCTGGTCACGGACTGTAAAAATAGGTATTTATTAAATTATACTGTAATAATGATAGACTACGGGCAGAATGGAAAATTATTAAAATTTAACAGTTGGCAGAGCACATGGGGCTGAGCAACAGGATTATTTGCATGCGTTCCACTAAAAAATATTAAAAAAAAAAAAACATTATCTAACCACCACCACTATTGTACTGTGCGCATGCATAACGTTAATAACGGAAGGAGGGTGGGGGGGTGGATTTTTTTTAATCGATTTCTTTTGAGCTTTATGTCAGCCGAAGCAACTTAATGCTTGTTTGACTGAACCGGCTCAATTTTGAACATTACCAAACTTTTATAGAAGAAATGGCAAAGGGAGATTCCAACCCTGGGGAATCGATCTGGGAAACCTCCAATCATCGTAGGGGCCAAAAAATTATCCAGAATTGGCCAAAATAGTACCCACAGCCTCTGAATGAGCATGGTAGCCTGGCCAGCAGTCCTGGTAGGGACTTTGCCAAGGTCCCCTTTCCAGGGGTTCGACCAGACCCACAAACCTCCAGCAACCTGCAGGCTGAGCTCGTTCACCGCTCAGCCACGATAACGAACGTATATCCATTTTCTGTCTTAAATTTTGAGTGTGGAAATTTTCGTATCTTTGTGTGATGTTAGTAAATGTGGTGATGCATTCAATAATTTTTTTTGGGTGGGGGGAATAATTTTTAAGTATTCCTTTTTTGGTATTCATTTTTTAAGTATTCATTGAGCATTCATATTTGGGGAATGCCTTATTTTGGTAGGGGGGAGGGAGGATAGAAGCCCCTGATGAGGCCTATTTGAAGCATACTGAAAGCCTATTGTGGTCATTTAAACAGGTATGTGGTCGTTTAAACAGGCATTTGGTCGTTTAAACAGGCATTTGGTTATTTGAACAGATCGAGAAGAATATGCAACGAGAAGGCACAAATGAGAACGCAAGGTCGGAAACGGTGAGGTCGCACATACCCAGGTTTAATGAAATCGAATTTTCGCTGGCCTCAGGGCCAGTGTTTTAAAGAGACACCAGTTCAGTCAACATGTCTGTCGTGGTAGCTCTTGATGAAAGTCACTTTGACTAAACTGGTGTCTCTTGAAAACACAGACAGATAATCAGGTGAAAAGGAAGCGAAAAAAGCTAACAATTTAACTGAATGAAAAACGGTTCGCTGTTTAGAGTAAAGCTTTAGAGCTCATATCCCCGCGGAACTCTAGCAAAAAAGGTACGGGAATGACCGGAAGCACGTTTGAACGACCAAAAAAGTCTCTTTAAATGAATGAAAAAGCATGGTCCGACACCTTGAGGTCGCACAATCGTATTCTCGCTGGTTTAGTAGCTAGTGTTTTCAAGAGACACCAGTTTAGTCAAAGTGACTCTCATCAAGAGCTATCACGACAAACATGTTGACTAAACTGGTGTCTCTTGAATAGCTACTAAACCAGCGAGAATACGATTGTACGACCACAAAGTGTCGGACCATGCTTTTTCATTCATTTAAAGAGGCTTTTTTGGTCGTTCAAACGTACTTTCGGTCATCCCCCTGCCTTTTTTGCTAGTGAGTTCCACGGGGATATGACCTCTAACGCTTTACTCTAAACAGCGAACCGTTTTTCATTCAGTTAAATTGATAGCTTTTTTCGCTTCCTTTTCAGCTGATTATCTATCTACTGTTGGCCTCAATTATGAACGGATGGACAGGGTGGCCGGCTAAAAACAAACAACCCGACATTTTGCCAATTCAATTTTTTTAAGCTCCTTAAAAAAATACAAGTTAAAAATAGGAAACAATTTTCTCAATTGAAACTCCCAATTCTCATTCCGAAAAAATGGGTCCCATGCTATTTTCCACTTTTTGGGAAGAATGTAATGAATTTTAAAAAGTTTCAAATGTCCTTCAGTGTAGCCACGATGCCGCACATACAACTTCTACCCTAACATGGGGCGAAATGAATACACTGAAGAAAGTTGCAAATTTTCCGAAAATTTCGTAAATAGCCTAAGTAGCACTTTTTTGGATTCGAAGTTTGATTTTGGATCCAGAACATTGGTCCGTTATATCGTTAATTTTTTGCTTTGTTTTTAATTTAGTTTTTTTTGTAATTGGGATGGGTTGCATCCGATCCGGTTTCTCGTTTTACTCTCGTTTTGCTCTTGGCCGAATGAGAATCTTAAGACATTCTTTAGTGCAACTGGAAATCGGTATTACATATTTAAAATTGTTAAACTTACCACACACATGTACTCGTAAAGCAAATTTTTCAAATGTTTGACTGTAAAAATTTGAGAACTTTCTTTCAAGTACGTCGAAGCTGAACACTTTGTAGTAATGATGTTAGTGGCAAATCTACGTCGAACTCTTAAGGTACGTTTAAGCAACGACTCGCCTGTGCATTCTCGCAGCTAGAAGCTAGCAATTATCTGAAATTCCAAGATGGCGGCGGTTTTAGCTCCGTCAGCTCGCAACGAAGCGAGTCAATGATAACTAAGTTTAGAAGCATCCTAGGTTGAAGTATGTCTTATCCGGCGTCGGAACGCCGAAGTTCCGGTTTTATGAAAGTGTTGCGTGTGTAGAAAAAAGTTGTTGTATGTCACAATGAGCCCCCCACAACACACGTTTCTTTTCTTGTGCCCTCTAAACTCATGCCATCATGGTTTAACGCTTGCCGTATAGAGCAGTGACACGACGTAGTATTATTGTATACAACTCTACGCTGGAGCCTTAATGGGTTAGCTGCAAGGGGCACTGCAGAGAGAAACAGAAGGGCATCCTACTGAAGCCGATGCTGCGAAGAGTGATTTCTTACACCTAAAACGCGCGATTTTTGTTGTTGGAGAAAACAACGTTATTTTAAGCCTAAGAAATCCGCTCTTCCGTTGTTTTTCCCCTCCATTTTTATGTAGTGCACCTTGTAGTTATGCCCTCCAAAACCCATACTGGTGCCAATATGGGGGCAAATGTCACTGCTCTATAATGTATTGCTTTACATTGGAATACTCTCCTCCTTTAACGAAGTAAGTATATTGCTCCAAGGTACAGTACCATCAACATCACCACCCAGACGTGGTCATTTGCAATAAATTACGCGAGAAACTGAACAGGGGCAGGTGGTTGCAGACTGTGTGTAACTTGAATGCGTTGCTACAAGGCTTGTGACGTATAAGTCTCGTGCTCTGTCCGCCATCTTTGAAACGGAAGAGCCTCTCAGCGCGTTAGTTTCGTTTTGCGATCTGGTACCACGTGACACGTTCGAATGATTACTCCCATTGGTCGTGTCGGGCGATCACGTGATAAGGACTGACAAATGGCGACGAACAGGTGCGATAAGGTGTAGGGGAGCCGATCTCGGGACCCTGCACGTGGGAAACCAAGTCCCCTTTTACAAGCTCTCTGGTCACGTCACCTGGGAACGGGACGAACGAAACGAATAGCGCTGCAGAACTATCTCTTCTCCGATGAGCAGCCTGTAATAAGATCTGTATTAACTGTAACGGGCGGCAGCCTGAGGTTTCATTCAAACGTAAAGCAAAATTTTAAAGGTAAACAAACTATCATGAACAGTGTTCCGCAGTGGTGCTGTCTATCATATCATTAACCCATATTGAAGGGTGAACTGGTGTGCTAAATGCCAACCTATTTTGACGGAGGGGGGCTATTGACTTGAGAAAATACATACACATGATTTTGGATTTGTGCTATATGGATTTACTGCGGATTTGTTGAATTTAAACTGTATTTTAAAGTGCCTTTTCTTTCATTTTTGCTCGCATTTCTGTGCTAAACTTGGTCGGATTTCTGCGGATTTAAGTCGGATTATTGGATCTAGGCTGTTTTTTTGGATTTAATTCGGATATTTCCAGATTTGTCGGATATAATGTGGAAATCCGGATTTGTTGCGATTTAACTGGATTTGAAAGTGGCGTTTTCTTTCATTTTTGCTCGCAGTTTTGTACCAAACATAATCGGATTTGTGCGGATTTATACCCAATTTAATTTGTCTATAAGTCAAATTTTTCCGGATTTTCCGGGTATTTTTTATTGAAATCCAGATTTCATGTATTGAATGCAGGAATTATAGGATTTATTGTGGATTTGCATGGATTAAATCCGGACTTCACACCAAGTGTACGCTGGATATATGAAGTCCCCTCGGATTTCGATGTTGGAAAATAATCTGCCTATATCCGATTTCGGTGTCTACTGGTCTGACGTTTAAAAAGTTAATCACAAAGTTGTATTTAAATTCAAAAATCAAAAATAATCCTGCTGCTTCAGACATTCAGACCAAGTTCAGACATTCCTTCAAGTGGCGAAGAATTGAAGACCAATTTCAGCTTACAGGGTTAAATAAAAGTTTAAAAGCTTAACTAGCGGTAGCAATATTCATTTAACCTTCGAACTATTAGTAGGTGCGATTAACTTGACTAATAGGATTAACCTTGGCGGCCTTTCCCTGGTGGAATGATATCACTACTTTGAAAGGCCGACCCTTTTTGTAAACTTAGCGGCTTCTCTAACCAGTTTTAGTTTTGGGTGGATATCACGACTTTCATAGGTCTGTGAATGTACAAAAAAACCCACGGTATAATTGTCACCCCTACCTTTTTTTTGCTATTGTCATTCCAAATAAATTAATAACAAGCGTAACAGTACGATAAGAGCTAAATAAATGGGAAAAAAATTATCATTTGACTACTTTAAAATTTAATTTTAACATTATACCATTTGATGCTCACGTATGGAAGAGGGAAGGTAACCATAATTTCAAGAAATTTTTTTCTTCATCGATAATGTGCCTTGCACAGTTTTTAGCCAAAATAGGCTAAAACGCCATGTTTGCCCATTTTCTATCAAAAATAAAATTCCTTATGACGTGTTTGTAGATGGTTTGTTTTTTTTATTGCCTGAAACGCGATAATGTTAAAATTAAATTTTAAAACAGTCAAATAATATTTTTTTTCATTTTTAAACTGTTTCGCCTGTGTTAAACAATGCTGACGTTTTTTTGTGTGTGATAGTGATACTAAAAGGTAATTTTTCCACACCCAAGATATTAAGAATTCCTAAAAAAAAGTTGTTTCGCTGCATCCTATTAAATAGGCTTAAAGTAGGCTTATAAATGACTTTAAATAGGCTTAAAAGAGGCTTAAAAAAAGCTTAAAGAGCAATTGCGGCAATTTTTACTTGTATGTCACAATACTTGGCCCTTTACACTTCTGAAAGTATTAATAAAATAATAAAAATAAGGAAACGTCCTGAAAAATCAATTCCCATAAAGACATGTTAAAAATGATACTAAGTTTTCAACCTGTATATTGCTGGTCAAGGTCACAATAAAAGCAAATTACAAGATAAAATCATTAAAAAACGGGATCTGCACAGTACTGCTGGCATTACCAGACCCGCCATCACTTTCAAGATGGCGGGTCTGGTAATGACAGCAGTACTGTGCAATCCCATTTTTTTTATGGGTTTTTAAATGTTTTTTTAGTCTGGTAATTGGCTTTTATTGTGACCAACAACAGCAATATCTGGTTGAAATTTTAATATCGTTTTTAACATGTCCTTGTGGGTGGGAATTGATCCTTCAGGAGATTTCCTTATTTTTACCATTTCATCCACCCACAAATTAATTGATTTTACTATTAATAAAAAGTTGTTAACCGTTATTAGACAATAATTGTTCATATTACTGCGGTTGTTTAGTCGAACAGAGAACCAGTCATGGTTGGTAAAGTCTCCAACCAGACCTATAACGATATGAAGGAGGTAAACAATATGGCCACCATGAAGCGGCATTGCCGAAGACGTTGCTCAGCGGCTGAGGCATGTTCGGCAACACAGCCAGCCGATCGAGCAAAGTTATTAGAGATTGGTTGTGACGTCTGTTGACAACCAGTGCCAATTTTCAAAATAACGGTGGTAGAAGTCGTTCTGATTTTCCTGAAATTCCAGAGTTTTGAAAATTTGTCCTGAAATGTCCTTATGTATCACATAATGTCCTGAAAATCCTGAAATTTACCGAAATTCTAAAATTACAGTATTTGCATTTATTAAAAGGGAATTATCGTCTAAGCTTTCATTTTTGTACCGGCGTAACAAATGCGGCAATGTACGATAAATCACTAGCACTGTATCGTTCACAAATTAGGGAGAAAGCTTCTACATGGATCTTGGCAGTTGCTAAGCAGCGTCATCCAGTCATCCAGCCACCACTACCTGCCATCATGGACTTGTACACGATCAGCCGTTACACGGCTCCCGCTAACGTTAGGCCTACGTGTTTTTAATGGCGTATGCCGCTGTATCGTGCAGTATGTGACGAAATTTACAAATTGAATTAGTGTTACATTTTCAAGTTGCCCAAATAATGATTAATACTGGTAGCCTACTGAAAAACTGTATGGAGTTTATAGCAAATTGGAAAATGTAAAAAATGAAAGTTTACGTACTAAACAATCTGAGAACCACCCTTAAGCTGAGAAAAAGAATACAACTGCCTTAATAAAAATGGCATTGTAAAAGGAACGTTCTATGTTAGTTTGATAATCTACCTCATTCATACTCAAGACTGAAATGCAGTTAAACAATTTTTTAAATTCGAATAAATGTCCTGAAAGTGTCCTGAAATGATGTCTCAATTTTATTTTATATCGACTTCTACCACTGAAATAATAATTTTCATTTTACGGAACATTGGGTTCTACAGTATTTGTTTGCGCGGAGGGATGTGATATGATGATTTCCACACCTTGGGTTCGATATGCAGCTGTGTTCGTCACTTTCAAATAATGGAGTCGTTCCTTTCCTTCTGTCTTCGGCGTTGCAATGGTTGTGCATAGGCAATGGCGATGTTATAGGCCTATGCCGTAGGCCTACATCGTTTAGGCCTACAAAAATGGTAGGCTATCGACTTGGACAACCTGTACTGTATTGAGCGGCAGGCGGGGACTGAATGATAAAATTTCTTGCTGAATCTCGGTTTTGACCGAAATGTTGAAGACCTTTTTTTTTTTTTGAAGACTCCTTCTTTTTTTAACCCCAGTTTCACGGAGTTTTGCCCCGCCTCGTCTCGTTCTTTTAAAAGTAGAAAATAGGGAACCAGTCTGGATTTTCAAGTAAAAATTGCCAACACGATTTCAAAGCGTACGTCCCCACCAGATGTTCTGATGATCAAAACTTAATTCGTACTTCGGAGATCAGTGTGACAGCTCCACCATTTCGGAACATTATCAGAACGACGTTGGCGATAATCGGTTTTTCAAAAGCATAACTGCGAAAAAATGGAATTGAGTGACGTAATCTTTCTTCTCACCGCTTTTCTGCCAATAGGATTCCAGAATGGACATGTGCGTGAACGAATCAACGTAGACTACTTATAGCACAGTAGGATTAAAGGGTGATGAAAAGAAAATGACGTTTGTGACGAGTTTTTTTTTTCATCCAAAATTTCACTCACGGGCGAGAGGTGTTTCGAATTTCGGATTTTGGATCGTTTATGATTTTGGTTAAGGTAGAATCCAGAGAGAATATAAGATGATTAACAAGGTATAAGATATAACGTGATTTACACTTCAACTTGTTTATTACAAAAATAGTCATTTTTTTAACTCTCTTAATACAAAAATCCGTTTCATTCGACATTTTATAGAATAAAAAGAAAAGAGTTTAAAATTTTCCTATTTTAGTACTATTTCTTGACACTAGGTGTCGCTGTTAGCAAGTGTGTAAACCTATCTGCAGCTTAAACCAGTCGTGCAGATTTTATAGTTTTGCCTTTTTTCAAAGGCATTTATAGTATGAAACTAAGCAAACTATAAATGCTTTTTTTTTTCAAACTTTTCAGATTTTATAGTTTTGCCTTTTTTAGTGTTCTGTACATCGAAAGCCTTTGTCAACTCCGGAACGGTTCCAGATAGAGACAAACGGGTTTCACCATTAGATCCAGCGTCTAAAAATTAGTAAAAATGAATTTAAAAAACCGGAAGTATGACGCGGAAGTGGCCCATAAGAGGCCAGAAGTGGTTAGCAACTAAACCCATCATCTATGGAATGGTACTAGATAGAGACAAACGGGTTTCACCATTACATCCAGCGTCCAAAAATTATTAAAAAAGAATAAAAAAAAACCGGAAGTATGAAGAGGAAGTTGCCCAGTACAGGCCGGAAGTGGTCGGCAACTCAATCCGTCATCTATGGAATGATACCAGATCGACCAGATAGAGACAAACGTGTTTCACCATTAGATACAGCGTCCAAAAATTAGTAAAAAGGAATTTTAAAAACCGGAATTATGAAGCGGAAGTGGCCCATAAGAGGCCGGAAGTGGTCGGCAACTGAATCCATCGTCTATGGAATGGTACCAAATAGAGACAAACGAGTTTCACCATTAGACCCAAAGTCCAAAAATTAGCAAAAAAAAAAATTTAAAAATCCGGAAGTGTGAAGCGGAAGTGGTCCATAAGAGGCCGGAAGTGGTCGGCAACTGAACCATTCGTCTATGGAAAGATCCCAGATAGAGAAAAACGGGTTTCACCATTAGATTCAGCGTCCGAAAATTAATTAAAATGAATTAAAAAAAAAACACGGAAGTAATGAGACTAAATTGGCCCATAAGAGGTCTGAAGTAGCCGACAAGTGAACGGTACCAGATATAAACAAACAGGTTTCACCATGAGAGTCATCGTCCGAACATTAGTTAAAACGAATAACAAAAACCGGAAGTATGACCCGGAAGTGGCCAGAAATTGGTGGAAGTGTACAGAAGACCCACTTGCAATTAGGTAGTTTCTGCCATCGCTTGTTTTGGTCAAATGTTTGTTATTTTAAGGGAAAAAGATACACATGTAGAACACATGGGTCAAACACACTTTGTTAACAGCGGCATCTAGTAACACGAAATTATACTAAAATTGGTAAATGTCAAATTCTTTCTCTTTATTGTATAATATGCTGTATGCAATAGTTTTTTATTGTTTTTCTTGTATTTACAAGCTTTAAAGGATACCTGTTGTAGTGAAAACCCATTGGCGAGATGGCGCCACCATGCAGAGCGGCGCAAGTTGTCAATTGTCTTGTCTACCAAATATACATATATAATACTTGTAAGAGTGTGTGTAACGGAGGAGAGCGAGTGAGAAGTCAAGAATAAACGGAGAATAAACATCGGCGTGTATGTGTAAGTTTATTTTGGAACATTTAACTGTGAATTCTTGCAAGTCGGGAGTAACATCCCTACATTTGGCGCCCGAACAGGACCCGAACTCTGGACCCTGGACTGTGAATTCTTCCACAAGGTTATATTACTTTATTTGCCCTGTAAGTGGCCGGCATGAGGGACCGGCCTGTGTGGGCATGAGGGACTAAACTTTAAAATAATTCTTAACTTTTACAATTTTAGAATTTTTAAAACTTCCAATTTTAGAAAAAAAAGATATTTTACCTCACTTGAAATACTTGTGATGTCTTAGGTCACAGTAACACTCACGATAGTTTAAGCTTTTAAAATTGCGTAAACTTTGTTCAGGCAGACTGCAACGCTAAACGTGTAGGTGTTGTCGTGATAACGGCAAGGTAGTTGGTTTCTCTGCCAAAGAAAATTACCACGCTGATTGGCTTGATTTTGAAAACATATACCTATATTTTCTGAAATACGAAGACTTTAATATCAGGCAAAAAAAAATACACAAATCGCTGTTATTTTGTAGAGGAATAAAGAAAAAACAGCACAACAGCAAAAAATCGTACACTAAAAATAACTTGCTTGTTTTCGGACTTGTTAGAGATACACGCCTTCAGTTTTGGGACTTTACATTTAATGGGAGCAGCATTTCCTCTGCCAAATAAACAAATCGCGGACATTTCGTCTCCGGGAAATTCGACCCCGGACTCTTCGTCTGTCGTCAATTCGTCCCCAAGTTCGTAACCGGACAATTATTCGTCCCCCATTTTTTTCCTTCATAATTTCTTTACCACGAAGAAATTAAAAACAGTACAGCTCAGTAGTCCGATGAGCGGATGTTTTCCTCTCCACCTCCCCCTCCCGAACCCGGACATTTTTTCCCCAGGAAAAAATTTTTCACTAAAAAGAAAAATACTTTAGTTTTCTTTTAAAATGACGTTGGACTTAAGTGTTGTTTATTTTGCTACGTGGTACGAGTGGACGTGCATTGAGTGCACCAGCAAATTTCGTACAACCGGGGCTACGATACCAGAATGAGCTCTACATCGAGCGCACATCTGGCAGTTTAAACGGGACGGAAAGCCAATGGGCTCGAGATTGAATACATCTGGCAGTAAGCAGTCAAAACTGTGGGAGGCCGCGTGACGATGAACATCGTAAAGCCACCCCAATGAGTACTGCCGGAAACTCACTGCCGGAATAATGAAAAATGAAATCGCTGCTCAAAAATATGAGTGTTTTCTCCGAATTTTTAGTGGTTAAGTTTTGTAATAAGCATGGTATTTTAAATGTGCAAAAAAAGTTTTGTGCGTGAAGCAGTAATGAAATTTTACGCGTGAACAATGTGCAAAATGTAAATAAAAAGTTAATTTTTACGAAAATACAAGTGTAGGAAGCATTCAACATAAATTTACTAATAACTGTTATAAAAAAAAAACCACTCCTTTAGAAAAAAAAATGTACTCAAAACTATTATTAAAAAAAAATGGAGGACGAAAAATAGTTTGGGTACGATTTGTCCTGAGACGAAATGTCCGGGGAAGAATTGTCCGGGAACAAAATATGTGGTGACGTTGTCCTGGTACCGCCGCGCCGACTAGCCTTCATAGCGGGTTCGGGAAGTCTAAGAAATAAAAAAAAAGAAAGAGACGAAACACGGGCCATCAGCCCACCCAAATACCCAAAGCGGCAGATGTTAAGTGGAAGAGTTACCACCATTATGACAATTGTTTTTTGCCGCATGAGGGAGGAAACCGGAGTACCCGGAGAAAATATCATAAAGCCTTATTATGACCGTAGAAAATAGCTCAGACGATAGAATAGTCTGAGTTGTAATCCGGAGTTTGAGGGTTCGAGTCCCAGTCAAGT
>JAHWFP010029387.1:5791-45978 GCA_023313725.1 Lithobius niger
GGGGGAGGGAGAGAGTGGGGTGAAATTGCTAGTCCCCTCTCCCCGAAAAAAAAGATTTCTAGCTACGGCTCCATGCGCGACAACGCCCTTCGTATGTTACATGATATAGCTGCAACACAGAAACCATGGCAGGTAAAAACCAGATTTGTTGCGAGAATCACTTTAACAGTATACCGATTTAACAGTGAAGCATTTTGAGAACACCATGGAGGAGTATAGTATTGCCTTCCGAGACCTATTCATGAAATTGCGATCAGAACTGCAGTCAATGTAGCCACATGGACATTTTATTACAGCGGGAAAAAATACTATAAGCGCCGGTGCACACGTGCGTTTTTTAGACGCTGCGGCGCCGCTGCGGTGACGCATCCAATCAATGCACACGTGCGTCTTATTAACGGGCGTTGACGCTGCAGTGCCGCTTCGGTGACGTATGTGCGCGTTCGGTTCCCTAACCTCGTGTACAAAAAATAATAGTTTGAAACCAATGAGACGATATTGCTTTTTTCGCCTACCTCGTGAACAAAAAATATAAACCAATGCGACGAATTTTGGTACATTGATGTACTAATTTAAGACGTACCAGGAAAAAATTCGGATAAGTTCTTTAATTACTTCCCAATGAGTTTTCAATCATTTCTGCAGCAACATTTCATATTTCAGAATAGTTCTTTACTCCCCCAATAAACAATTCCATGTCTATTTCTTCGAAATTGGACGTCATTTTCGGTAACGCTTTTGCGGTAAACGGCAGACGTGTGCACCGCTCAAGTCATCCAAGGTACTCAGAGACGCTATTGCGTTTTTTTTAACGCTGCGTTGACGGGGGAAATTGCGGTGCAAAACGACCACACGAGCGGCTGGCGAGCGGCGGGCGGTAACGCAACGTCGACGCAGATACGTGTGCAGTATCCAACAGATGGCACGTAAACCGTAAATGCGGTACCGCAGCGGCGACTGCACGTGTGCACCGGCGCTTAACAGCCTTTCAGTATATATGTTTTTTTTTAACCTAGCGACGACAAACTGTCTTTCATTCAATCTTTGGTTTAACCTTTCATTTCACTGTGGTGGGTATCTGCACCACAACGTTGGCCGAGCTCCAGTTAAACCGAAGATTGTTGAAAAAAAGTATCTCTTCTGTTTTTATTCCTTTAATCCGAATACTTCTCTTTTATTTTATTTATTTTTTCCGTGCATTGTAGCCTAAACTTTCACGTTAAGGTAAGTCTTGAAGTTCAAGTTGAAGTCATTCTTGATCTTAAAGATTAACGGCCAGTTGTAGAATGACTGCTAAGCTTGAACGCGTGCTTAGTTTCTACTTAAAGTTGCAACATGTCGGTAAAGTTGTACTTTAGGCTAAAGTCGCACGTCACATTTCGACTTTATAACCGGTATTATATAAGTAAGCTGAAGGGCAAGCTTTAACGTAAAGTCGCTCGTGGGTTGTCGTCGTAACTGTTTCGGGCGGCCTCTTAAGTCTAGGACCGACTTTACCACCTTTGCGACTTAAATAATAAAGTGGGACTTTAAAGATAAAGTTAAAGTCTGGCTTTAGCTTTAAGCAATAGCAGTCGTTCTACAACCGGGGGTAAGTCATTCTTGAACTTAAAAGATTGAGTAGGAACTGCACATACAATCGTGGTAAGTCGAAGTGAGTCTTGAACTTAAAGTCAATCTCGATCTTAAAGATATAGCTGTCACTGAAAATACGGGCGTAAGAAATGGGCAGAAAGGTGTAAAAGGAGTTAAAGGAAAAAAAAAAGAAAGAAAAATATGTCCACTAAAACTAACTAACGCCCGTATGTGCGGTGACAGCTTAAACTTTAAGTTCAAGACTGACTTTAAGATCTTGAACGTAAACTCAAAGTTGAAATAGCAAAAGGTTGAGTAAGGTTCTCTAAGAACCACTCATTCTTTAACAACCGTTTCTTACTTTGACTTGAACTTTAGAACGAGTCGTTCTAAAGTTCTCACTGTCCATACGGGTGTATGCCTTTTTACTAAAAGTTGCCCCTACCCTCTTCAGGATTTGTGCATGCTACACCTTTTATCGATTCTTAATAAGCGTGAAGAAGGCATTAACTTTCACAAATGGTGTATTATTATCATGATTAATGCACTGCACCTATACACGTTGTGGGCCACGTTGTAAGAACACGTAGGTGCCTGAGAAGCAGGCCAAAAGGCCTAAAAACGGGGGAAAAAAGGCCAAAAAAAGGCCAAGAATTGGGCAGAAAGGTATAAAAAAAGTGCCAAGAGTTAAAGATAAAAAATACCCCATACAAAAAAGTCAATTAGAACTTACTCATACCCTTTTACTAAAAGTTGCCCCTGTCCTCTTCGGGGTCTGTGCACGATACTGCTTTTATCGATTCTTAATAAGCGTGATGAGAGT
This sequence comes from Lithobius niger, assembly GCA_023313725.1. NCBI lineage: Eukaryota > Metazoa > Arthropoda > Chilopoda > Lithobiomorpha > Lithobiidae > Lithobius > Lithobius niger. Next base: position 8,190 of record JAHWFP010029387.1, read on the forward strand.
TCCACAAACGGTGTACTATTATCACGGTTCAAAACACACGCAATTTGTGGGCCACGTTAAAAGAAAACGCTTGTGCAACGTTGGTTGAAGCATTTGTCGGAAATTACGATTTTACTTTCCACTTTCCATACAGCTCCTTGTAATAAAACAGCAGTGCCTACATTAAAACGGTGCTTAAAATATTTTACAACGCCCCTAGGCGGTCAGTGTAGACAGCATGTCAGCCATGAAAAGAAATTAAGCTGCAGCGCATGACACCAAACACACACAAACATTTATGCAATTTCATCGTGGATAAAGTGTAGCATCAATCGGATGAACCACATTGTGCTCGCCACGACAGTTGGGACCCAATTGGACCAAAATATTACATACCGTTGCTTAAAACTGCACTACCACATACCTTTATCGAGCTCACCCGACTTTGGTGCAGTTGAATGGAATCTCCCAGTTGTATGTATTTTTTCCTGTTCGCAGATGGGTTACCCTGTACTCGACAGGCTGCAGTACACAAAAGACGGGAAAACATGATGACGCAACGCACGTGGTGTACTGTATTGTCGGACGCGCATCATCGGATGTCCCAGAATGAACGAATGCTGAATGTCGTCCTCAGGCAACTAATGCCTCAGGCTATTATTAATGCACCAGACGTAGTATGAGCGGTTATTTGATGGAACTTCGCTGAGCCAGCTGTGTACACACCCAGCTACACGTTCATTATCATCATGTACTACCGTATATCGGCTATTAAAAACCCTGTTATAGCTGCGACCTTAGCGCCCCTACTAGCCCCCCCCCCCCTAAATAAAATCAGTGGCGTAGCTACGTTGGGTGGGGCCGGTGGCAAATTAGCCCTTGGGGACCCCCCCATCCTTAATTCATAGGATGGCCCATAAAAAAACGCACGAGGTGAAAAAAAACGGTTTTTTTTTTTAAACTTTGAAAAAGTTTTCGAGCTCAGGTTTTTGTGGGCCACCATAATTTTTTTAATGATAGGGAATGAACGGACGGGGAGGCCCGAAATTCATTTTTAAAATATATTTCGTATCAAATTAAATAAAACTAGTGTACTACAAAGGAGCCTTTTTTAAATCTAAATATATTTTTTTTCTTTTGGGCGCCCCCTGAAGCTGGGAGCCGGTGGCATTCTGCTCCCCTGTAGCTACGCCGCTGTCAAAAATGCTTTAAGGTCAGAAATGGTGAAATTTAGCTTTAACTATGTTGTTTCACGATTTCTGACCTTAAAGAATTTTAGTATGTAATTTTTTTCTGCTAGAAATTTACTAAATGTTACATTCAAGGAAATCAACGTTTCATCCCCTTAAATTTCTGCACTAAAATTAACTAAAAGCTTTGTACATAAAGCAAACTAAATAAACTATGGTAAACTAATAAAGTAAATTCCTGAATGCTAGACGCAAATGATCGCATAAACGCCGAATTCTCCACGAAGGAGTGTCCCCTAACCCCCGCCCCCCTACCCGGGCAGAAGTAAGACTAGAATTATAAATTTGTTAGGGCAAACCTCCTCTTTTTAAACGAATTAATGTTCAGCCCATGAGCGTTTAATAGAATAAGGTATGTTCGCTACTTTTATCGGTTTTTATTTTGTGTGTGTGTGTGTGATATAAATGTCGCAAATGTTATTTTCCGTGGGATGGCTCGCCCGCTTGACTTGTTACTTTCAGTCAATCCTAGGTAATCAAAAACATTACGCAACACTGGGCACAACGCACACGACACTGGCCGCTTATATTGCGCGATGAAACGCCACTGGTCTTTTTCAAAGAAAAAGAGAAAAAAAAACTCAGGTGTGATGTTTGAAGAGTTGACGCGCAGGATTGAGTTGCTGTCAACTCTGTAGGCGTCTCACCTATTTTCTTTCACTTAATTTTTCGTTGAATAATGGTCCAGCGACATTTCGTCCCGCAATATAATCTGCGAGTGTTTTTTGTTTTTTATTATTATTATTGCGTCCTGTGCGCTTTGCCTTGTGTGTTTTAAAATGTTTTTGACTTACTCACGCACATTTATCCTGTTTCTACATGACAAGTTGTTCCTAGATAAATGTTGCATACTTTCTTTTTCCATGGCGTGGCTTTCCTGTGTGACACAGTTTTGTTATTTTCGGACAAATCTATGTGAATGTTGCGTAGGTTTTTTTCCCTGTGTTAGACGAGATATTATCTTCGGACAATTACGTCCAAAAGTTGCATACACTCTTGTTTCATGGTATGGCTTTCCGGTGTGACACGGTTTTGTTACTTTTAGTCAAACCTCTGTGAATGTTGTAAAAGCTTTTCCTTCGTATGGCTTGCCTGTGTGTCCAGGTACTAATAATAATAATAATAATAATAATAATAATAATAATAATAGCTTTATTCAATTGTACAACGTGTGTGTTAAGTACAAGCGGCACGAAGTCTTCCGACTTGTTTGTGCAAGCATTTATATACAGTTTGAATTTACTTAAATATATACAATTTACAGTTAACTAAACCTAAATACATTAATTAATCATAGCTACACAATATACGATTATAAATACAATTAGTAATGCTCTATTAATGATATTTTATTAAAAATATATTAAATGTTATGTAGCACCAAAGTTTGTATTTTATGTTGTTTTGATCCAGTTTTTAATTTCTTTTTCTATTTGTCAGAAGTTTTTCAAATTTCTTAGTTTTGCTGGTATTTTATTCATGTAATGCGGTACCATATACGTCATCCCCCTTTTGCCATAAGAATTTCTCCACTGGGGTTCAATGAGCCAATTATTGTCACCTCTCACAGATCTATTATTTTCCTTTTTATTTTCTGCTTTGAAATAATTTTTTTTTATAATCTCGTACCTATGTGTTTGCTCAATATTCATAATATTTACAAATTTGTAGATTTCTTTACTACTTTTTATTTTGTCAGATTTAAATAATACTTTTATAGCTTTATTAGTCACTTTTTGAAGTTGAATTAACATAGATTTTGTGGTTGATCCATAAAGTGAAATTCCATATTTAATGTTAGACATGATTAATGCTTCAAAAACCATTTTCTTATTATTATCATTTAATGTATCTTTAATTTTATAAAGGATTGGTATTATTCTTCTTATATTTTGGTTTAATTTTTCCATGTGAGTATAAAATTTCCAGCTAGAATCTACTTCTAGTCCCAAATATTTAATATTATAAATTTGCTGCAAGCACATTAAGTTTTCAGTTTCACAATTATCCTCGCATATAATTATGTCTCTTTGATTCATGCATGTGTGAGGTTTTTATTGGGAGATAACAAATTTTGTCTTTATTTAAAATTAAATCATTTTGCAATAAGTAAATTCTCAATTTATCAAAGTCCTCTTGTAGGTGTTTTATCATTTTCTTATTATTATTGTGTATAGATAAAAAGAAAATATCAGCGTAGAGAGTTAATTCAGTTTTCCAGACAATGTTTGAAATATCATTGATATAAATTTAAAAAAAGTAGTGGTCCTAAAACAGAACCTTGTGGCACACCATATTTAATATTTTTCCAGCTGCTGTTTTCTTCACCTAATTTTACACTGCACTTCCTTCCTGTTAAATAACTTTTCATAATATTATACATTTTTCCTCTAAGCCCGTGATTGTAGATTTTTTTAAACAATATTTCAGTTTTTAGCGTGTCGAAAGCCTTACTTAAATCAATAAAAATGGCTCCTGCAAATTTACCATCATATACCATCATCTACTGCTGAACCATACTGACACGGCCTGCACTGGTTGTCTGACATACTATAAATTAAAAAAGCAACGTACATAGGTTTGCATCTGTATTTATTTTGCTCTTCTTATGCCGTCAGCTTTCCATCCTGTTTAAAGTACCAACTAGTTCTCTACTTTTACCCCCCTCATCCCTTACTTGAATATCTCAAGTTAAAGGGTTTCTTTAATTAGCTCAAAATGTCACTATTATTAGACGAGAAAGGTTCCCAACCTACTTCTATTATAGTTAAAAGTTATAAAACACAACTCAGCGGCAAAAATTGAGTTCCCTTAAAATCAGGCAGATACAAATAAAGACAAACGACACCAAGTTTTGCATAATTTAATTTTTTATCGAAATTATAATATTAACAATAAACTTAAAAACATAAATAAGAATTACTTTCTGAAAATCAGTTAACAGACCCTTATAAAACTGTACAGTGGGCCACATTTAAATACCATATATACAACAACAACAATTTATTTACATAGTTAAAAGATGTGCTATCATAGTGCAGAGCGTTGTGTTGAAAGTTCTTCCTTCTTTCGACGACCTGCAGAAGTGGCTTTAACTTCCGGATCTGACAGTTCACCTTCCGGATCCGAGAGTTCACCAAAATTTACTTGACGGCTGCATGGCACCTAAAGAAAACAAAATATCTATTAGTATTAAAAAACGCTTAAGTGTAGAAAATACGGATGTAAGACTTGTAATACGAGTAAAAGAATCTCCAGCCTCCCAAAAAACAAACTGGAGCTTATTTTACATGTATTAGTACGACTGACGGCCTAGATGTTTTTTTTTTGTAGCTGTTCCTTTAAGGCTTTAATGTGTATATCCGCATTTTATACGCCTAAGCGTTTTTGAATACTAATATCGTTATTTTTTTGTCCCAGCAAGAACACAACAAAAATAATGCTTATATACAATCACCTTAAAGTAACTGTTATAAGAGTCGTAGCCTTTTTAAATACTCAATTTTACGACATAAACATTGAAAATCGGTTCTTTGATTCGATCTCGAAGTGACAACAAAACTTTCCCAACATGAAAAACAACAAGAATATTATTGTATTATGGTCACATTAGAATTGTGTCCAAAAGTCCATAGGCCTTGTTCATACCTATGTTTCAAACTACAAAACTTGAGCATCGGTTCAACCTCTAGATGACACCCCCCCCCCCCCCGCAGCGCCCCTCTGTGACTTCTCTAAGGTGTACAATAATTTTGAGTCTTTCGAGTCGAGCCGAGACGAGTTTTAAACATTAGGATCGAGTATTTGGTGAAAAAAACTTACGTTGGAGTGTGTGAGTAGAATAATTTTAGTGGAGTAGAGATGAGTTTTCCATTTCAAACTCGTCTTGAGTTGAATCAAAATTATTGGTGAAGTAGTACTTGAAAATGTAGTCTGTGTTAGCAAGTTTCTGTATAATTAATTATGACAATAACAAGCAGGATGCTACTTAATAGATTGTGAGGGAAAACGTCAACAAATTCTTTTTCGTATTTTCAGGATATAAGACTATTTGAGGTACAGGTCGGAAAGCTCTCGGAGAAACGATGGATTTGGCCGACTGGAGTGTCGCACTCAGTCAAAAATTGAAGAAATTGTCTCATTTTCTTGGGAACCGAATTTTTCATGCAACGAGTATAGTTTGACTACACACTGTAAACTATGCTATGGCCAGGATTTTCCACACATCGCACAAGCTTTGGGTTTAAATTAGGTTTACTGAGGTTCATCAATAATGAAACCAAAATAACCTACCCAAATCGCCCTAAACTGTAGTATATACAGGTGTAAAAAACAATGGTGTAGGATTATTTTTCTATTGTATTTCATTATTCCAAGCAGGCTAGAAACTGTCGACATCTTTATCCAAATACTGTATTGGACTTCTGCTGGAGAATAGAGCAGTGACACGACGTAGTATTATTGTATACAACTCTATGCTGTAGCTTTAATGGGTTAGCTGCAAGGGGCACTGCAGAGAGAAACAGAAGGGCGTCATATTGAAGCCGATGCTGTGAAGAGTAATTTCTTAGACCTAAAACGCGTGATTTTTGTTGTTGGAGAAAACAACGTTATTTTAAGCCTAAGAAATCCGCTCTTCCGTTGTTTTTCCCTCCATTTTTATGTAGTGCACCTTGTAGTTATGCCCTCCAAAATCCATACTGGTGCCAATATGGCGGCAAGTGTCACTGCTCTATAGGCGAGGATAATGCAGAAGGGAGTAGGCAGTCATTATGACAACCAATCCAAATGCAGGGATGGGCGGGCATGTCTATTCTTTTCATGACAGCAAAGAAAAACGGGAGCCTGTTCATCCTAGACACGGTAGTAAAGAAAAATGGCGAGCAGTACGCATCATGAAAGGTGATGTCGTTTATGTAGCAACCATCAGTAACAAACGAAATATTACGACATACAATATGTTGATGGAAAACTATGAGCTATAAAACTCCGGATCCCAACAGAAACATTAGCGAATGTAACAGACGGAGGAGGGTGACAACAAGGCTTCTTACTATGAGTTGTATGTTACTCTGGGACAGCTAGTCGGAAATAAAATATTTTTGAGACTTCTGAATCTTACATAAGCCACTAAAATCCATCAGAGTCATGTAATGTTTACCTAAAATGTTAGGTTAGTTTTAACCTTATCTTAGTCAAAAACAGGTATAGTAGTCAAATGACAGTAAATTTAAAAAAAAAAAAACAGACTTACGTGACTTAATAAATAGATAACTGCAGGACATAACAAATTCGGGTCTACCTCTTCCAGTTCTGTACGCCCTAAAATCCAGAAAAAAAATGAATATTACAATAAAGTCACGAGCAGTTATTGCCTTAGAGTTGGCTCACACCTCCACAACAACAAACGACAAAAACAAGGAACGGCAGCAACCAACAGCACTAAAAACAACCACCTGTCACACCAGCTCAATCGACCAACGAACCAGTCAATGCTGCAGAATGATTGGAGCTAGCAGGCTTACTTATCAAAACTGGGCTACATAGCGATGTTGGCCTAAACGACCCAGCATACTGTGCTTCTATATTTTATTTACAAATAACACTATTTAATATAGCATTTTTTTTTAGATGTTCTCTACAATTATCTCGTTGCAGAAATGTTCGTGTATCCAACCTCTGTCATTAAGCCCGATATGTTGACAATATCGAAACCCTTGGCAATCACAGCATCCACACTCAAATGTTGCAGTTCCTTAACGAGTTCAACTCAGATCTTTTCTTCACGCATGAAATCGTAAATCAACAACGGTAACTTAACTCCCTCGACCTTACCTTCACCATTTTACTAGATGGCACAATTAAAACAAACCATTACCGTAAATCATCACTCAACCCGCCACAGGAAATTAACTTCATTGAGCATACGTTTTTACAGAACGGATTCCCTTTACCCACTGTGCTTTGCAACACAAGACCTGACTGGTATGACAAGAAAAACAAGCCCAACACCAATTTTCCGACAAATGTTTACATTCCGTGTTACTTGACCCAGGCCACTTTAAGCAGAATTTGTACCATTTACTTTGTTCCTTGTTACATTTTTTTCGAATACAGTGTTCATTATTTACTGTTAACTTACATTTGTTTTAATACATTTATCTCCGAATATATTTGTTATTTTAGTGCTAATGTATTTCACCCGAACGTCGAACATCACTTCGCCTACTCCCTGTAATGAACAAAATGTAAAGTGTTTTTACTTTTATTGTACTCTGATGAAGTATCGTGTTCTTGACACTTCCCTTACCGAAGTATAAGGCTTTGTTTTTACTTGCTTGAGCTGCTTGCTACAGTGTTTTTTTTTCACAGTTTACATCAAAATAACATTGCAACAAGAACAACGAAATAGTTGAAACAACCCAATGTATAGTTGAAACGTACGCTATTTTACTAAACGAGGGAAAAGATAATGGACTCGCTTCGGGCAAAAAACCAACTGCGGGGATTGGGGGGGGCGGTTGCAACTGCTCCCCAGTCAAAACTACCAGTGGTGTAAAATAAGGATATTTTTTCAAGTTGTATCTTTGTTAACCATAGCTGAATACATGAATATGTTGATAAATGAGTTCATGAGAGGGGTAGGGATTTAAAACCTGATCTGCACTCCCTAACAAATTGTTAGGCTCAGCCCTGGCTCTTTCAGTAATAACTAAATACGGATGCAAACCTATTTGTGTTGCTCCTTTCTGTCTGAGTGGGAATTGAGCCCACAACCTTTGAGATCAAACGCCAAAGCTCTACCCATTAGTTCTACCCCGCTAGGCCATGTCAGTGTTTTTGAACCATAGGTCTTCCGGCTTTTGGTCTTAGGGTTCAGTTCCCGTTTAGGCAACTTGACACTTGGGTCCAAAAGGCCAAAAGTCGAACAAATTCTTTCTTTAAATGAACCAAAACAATTATCTGGATGGGTTAATTAGTTAGTGTATGAAGAAAATCCCTGAAACAAAGGCAAAAACCATGAAGAAAAAGGCAAAAATCATGAAAACAAAGGCCATTTAAGGGTTGCACTGTTGTACAGCCACGGATTCACAGCTAACTATTAATAAAAGCTAACCAGGCGTTATGACGCCACTTCAGAGTTGCACAGCTATGAACTTTATCACAGCCTAGTCTAGATTGGATCGCAGGAACAGTGGCTTCAACAAGGTCCCATGAAACAATATTATTTAGCTGACGAATCAGATGACATGTCCCAATTCAAATCACGGGTATTACACGCAATCAACTGTAAATGCACGAGAAGCAATGGCTTGTGCTCCGCCATTTAGTTAGAAGACCATACCCGTTCTACCACCTTACCTAACCAGTCCCTACTCTAGGAATATTTCGGCCGTTTTAGTTAGAACCAGTTTAAGTCGTCCCAAAATCCCGATATAAGCCAAGCCTAAAAAGGACCAAGAAGTTAACTTAACATTCTAAGTCAGCCAAGCAATACATCAGGGCCTAATAGACCTAATGACTTCCTATAAAGTCAAGTCGAAACGGGCGATCTAGTTCCCTGATGTTTTAAAGTCAGGCGAGCATTGAAACATTAAGGAATTGGACTGCTCATTTAGATCTGACTTTATTGGAAGTCATTAGGTCCATGTATTACAAATTAGCTCCAGACCACTTCCCCAGTATAGATGTAGTGATGCATTTAATAGCCAAAACGATGCGTTGCTTCACAGGTTTGAATCTGTATTAATTTTTTTTAAGTGATATAATGCGAAAAAAATGTACAGAGCTACGTATAGGGCCACATTAACAACAACAACAAAAAATCCATTTTCAGCAAAACTGATGGAGTGTGTGAATCAGATAACATAAGACAGAGGCTGTAGTGGCATTATATGGTATTTACTGGGCATACTCCTATAAGAGAATCTCTCTTCCAACCTTTTTGTATACACGCCATAATACTCACAACAATCAGAAACGTCCAACCATACTCCCAACAATGAGTATCCTTAAAGTTGATACTAGCTTATGGTTAACATTAGTTACTCATGCTAACAAATACAAGAAAAAAAATCCCGGCGTGGTAGTATTACAAGTGTAAACGATGCTGGAAACGCAAATGAGGAACCATACTGTTGCTTACAATTTGTGTTAGTGCCACACCTTCATGCTTCTTTCTTGTTACGCTATTAATATTAATGGAATATGATAAGAGATAATACAGATAACACAAAACAGTTTTCACCATAGCACAGAATAAAGCTATAGGGTCGGCCAACAGATTGTGAAGTGAATAACGTTAAGGTTACCCTTATCGATAACTTACCGGTCAGTAAACTGACTATTATTGCAACAATGACCACAGCTCCGCAGGATATTGGCGCAATCCATAAATAAGACATTTGTTCAACTATTTCTTCAGCTGTGGAATTGGATGAAAAGCTGAAAGAAAAACAAAGTTGAATGAAGTCGTTAATGAATATTTTAAACTGAAATCTTACCGAGTTGGTACGTAAAGCTGAAATAAATGTGTACTGTGGTGGTATTTCAAATGTCTACAGACTACAAAAATGTTCATTTTATCCAAATGGAAAAAATATTGAATGCAAGAATGGATTTCTGAAACTTACGAATACGAATTATATTTGCAGTCGAGAGTTTATTTTGTACCTAACGAATAAAACTACTAGTGTGTCACACGCCTAGCTTCAGGGACAATGTCGACATTCGTCCTATCCAGATGGCGTTTACAGGAACATTACAACCGCTACATATTTGTCTTTTTTAGCATGTTTTTCGGCTTGTTTTCAGGTATCAGCAGAAAAATAACAATCACAAAAAAGGCTGAAGTCTCGTTTTTTCGAACGATTTTGTCTGCGTAATAACATAATAGTCATGCTTAGTGAATGAGTACAACGTTTTCTTATTGAAAAGAAAAGGTGTCATTAACGCTGATATTTTTCTAGCTAAGCAGATACTACTACAGCAGGCTTGGCGATACTAGCTGATGCACAAATTAAACTAGATCACCTGGTGCAGAAAGCCAAAATCTTGCAAATAGCTAGGCTATTGATAACTATCACATTCGTTTTACTGGTTTGGGAGTTAGGTAAAGTGTAAATGAAGAGTTACCATTGTCATATTGCTGCTACGAATAACGTTTTTGTTCTAGAACATTTTACGTGAAATACAAAAGTAAACAAGCACCACAAGAACAGCACGAAAAGAAAAATTGTAGCTTTTTCTACTGTGAAAATAATTCCTCTTTGGCTGATGTCAAAAGGAAAATTTAAGATATACTGATGCAAATCCATTCGGCTTTTAATTGCTAAAGAAGAAAATCTCCGTATACAATCGCACCAAAAAAAAAACTCTCTCCAAAACAAACCTTGACGATTTCCATAAAGCTATTTCGCAGTTTGGAGTCGTTGAATCAAAAACCAAGTTTTTCCGTCAAGCTAATCCAAACGATTAAGACCTCCCAATCTTAAATGAAATAACTGAAAATTGTGCAATAAGCAATTTTCAGATTTTTCACTTGCCCTTCGGAACTATTTACTAGTCGGTAGGATTAACTAGGCGAAAGAACTTGACTTCATGTCTTCGTTATGTCACGTAGAACAGGATTTCATGTAGGAGGATTCGAAATTTTTTCAGCAAGAGTAATTTTCTTCTGTTTGTTTCATGTGGTGGATCAAAAAAAATCTTATTGAGTGATAAATAATTATACACTACAGGCTGTACGTGTAGCCTCTTTTAGAATGTGTTACCCATTTTCCTATGAATAGTTCCCGATTTACACATCATCGAAACTTTTTGATTAAGCAGTTTTTAAATTTATTTCGACTTTAAGGCGATAGGCACAATCTAATTTAATTAATTCGTGCAACCATGGAAGGTTCTCTACAACCGCCTTAAGTGACTTTTAGGTTGTTCTACAATTAGTTAAAATTAATTTGTTGCAAAACGATCTTTGTGCTTTTTTTGTTCGGAGAAGCGCATTTCATGCACATCCCGACTCATTTTTTATTCACCTGAATTTTGCAAAAAAAAAACGTGTTCTTTACATTATTCCTTGCCTGTGAATCCACTGCTGCTGAAATTACAGTCTTTATATATTAGCAGTAGGATAATCATGTTTTTGAGGGAATTTGGTGTTTTGGTCATGATGGAAACATGGGCGTTTTAACCCTGCTTTTAACTAATGACATGTAGCTGGAAAATCTTATCTACCTTAATTTCTAAAATAAAATGCACAATGAGTTTCAGTGAAAATGTAAAGAAATTTCTGGGTAAAAAGGCATTAAACTGGGAAAACCCAGGCAAGATTATAGCTCTTTTCAATTAAACCCTGCTATTAAATTACTATTGGAGGCTCCATATATCGAAGTAGTTCTTTCAGAGGCGATGAGCTAATCTGGTTGCACGAACTAGATTAATCTACATGGAGATTCTTTACTGGTGCAGAGCATAACTAGATATGAATGGCTGACATCTATTGCAGTTAAACGTGGTTATTGGACCGTGTTGTAAAATATTTTATAATAAAAAATCTATATAAAGATATTGCAATTTACCTTACTTTAGAAAACTGCGTAATTCTGAAGAGCAGTGGTTGGTTGTCGTTAGTATCTAGACTTGATATCTTGAGGCTGTTGTTCAGCGTAACAGGTAGTTCTGTCGTTACGTTATAATGAACACTGGATAAAACAGGATCTAACGTTGTCATATTAATGTTCTCCATGTTCGTCACAGGCGACAAGGTTGTAAGGTCTACGAATGGAAAAGTCTGGTTGTCAAGGGTCGTGTTGGTCAAATGACAGCCGGATATGGAGAGTGGAGGAAATGACGTCATAGATGGAATGTGAAGAAAAGGACCAATGGTTAACCAGGCTGCCAAACCTAACCCGCCAATAAATCCAGCAATCACACCCTAGAATGAAAAAGAAATAGTCGCTATCAAGTGATTAATGGAATCTGGTTATTACACGACAAATGTGGAACACGTGTATTTATTTTCGCTTCATCTGGTGGCTTTGTCTACTTTGACCGTCTCGTCAGGCATGGTTTCAAAATATTAGATTTTCAACTTGTTTATTTTTTATGCAGGGGAAAGCTAATTTAAAATGCTTTTAGATCTTTTAGACCTTTTAGGTCTTTACATCTTACGTGCAGCAGAGCACGTAGAAGGCCAGGTACTGTGTACAGTGTGGAAAATGTTGTTAGCCTGAAGGTTACGTAGTGCAACGCCAACCCAGAAGAATTCGAGCACTCTATCAGTACCGTCGGTGATTGGCTTTCAGGACAGATTCTCCACTCACCCCCTCTAAACTGGTGTATGAACGAGTGGGTGAGACTAGACTGGCGACATTCAGTGCAATGGGATTGAAGCAGAACTTCCTCCCAGAGGTCAACAAGGCAAACTCTCTCCCTACCACGATTTCGATGTTAATAGGTGCATACCACAACGTACCTTCTCCTAGTATCCGCCTGTAATATGTGGCGCAGTGGCAACTCGGACCATTGCACTGTGACTAAGGTTGAAGCCAATGACCTAGCTGTCGATGTGCCACAAAGCCTCAATCCTTCCCGTGCGATATTGTGGGATCATGGGTCAATACAGCCAGTTTAGACCCACAGATCTCCCAACACCACCATGACCAGCTCACTTGAATGCAACAAATTGAAATGGAGCGACTCCCAGGACGATGGTTCAATACATACCAGTTTAGACCCACCGACCCCCCCCAAAACCACCATGACCAGCTCACTTGAATGCAGCAAATTGACCTGGAGCGACTCCTGGACCATGGGTCAATACACGCCAGTTTAGATCCACAGACCCCCTAAACCACCATGCCCAACTCACTTGAATAATTTACTGACCCAGAGCGACCCGCTAAAGCAGAACTGCCAAAAATGACTCACTCGACCCGAATAACCAACTGACCCTAAATGAATTGGAGTGACCCACATCCGTTAAACTAAATCATAATCTGGTGTATACAGTAACAAAATAAAATTAGTATAATAGTGGACTGGCCTTATCTTATTGCCTACAAATTGTGAATAAATTATGTCGTTCGTATTATTGTCAGTTACAATTATCTTTATTCCCGCTCTAAATCTAAATCTCCACCCCTCACAACCGGGAATGCTCCAGCTTGGTTCGTTAAGTGCTCGGTAGGGTCAGGGATAGCTAGTACTTTTTTGTTGAGGGATAGCTCAAGTTTTTTTTTTAAATATGAACTAGACAGAAAATTAAGATTTTTTCATTATTTTTCTTTTTTGTTTAAATTTCTTGAATAAAACTAGCTTTTCAACTGTAACAGGGGTGTACAGTTCGGAGTGTGTGTGGGGGGGGGGGGGGGGGGGAGGGGAAAAAGATCTAAAAATACATGTTGGCCACATACTAGTTGGTCCCATTGGCAACTCCCGTCTAGAGACTAGTGCCAGTCCTCCCCTGTAATTCAGCAATTCAAGCAATGTCCACTGAACCAAATTGGACCCAAATCCTCACATTGTGACTGACTGTCAACTTATTTGCTTATCGTAATTAAAAAAAAAATTATCACTTACTTTCCAGTTTGCCCACGGCACGAACAATGCAACAGTGAATACGCCTAACATCGGCGAACCAAATACTCCAAAAATTCCTAAAGTTGCCTATAAAAAAAATTTAAACATAATACATGTACGTCATTACCACAGTATGTCAAATTATACTGACAATAATACGACGAATAATTAATTATAAGACAAGTTATAGGACAGTGGCTTTAAGTAAGTAAATAAATATAACAAACTATTGAAGTTTCTCCTTGTTGTGACATTTTTACTGGCTTTCGAAGCCTCCTTTTACACATGAACCAGTTATTTGTAATTGTGCAGCAGTATTTGTAGAATTGGTACTTACTTAGAATCAGTATTTTTCAGACTCAACCATTCTACAAAATATTTTGTCCCCAAAAATTTTCGCAGATCTACCGTTTCGATTTCTTGAGTTTCGAAAGCTCTTGCCCCCCCCCCCCCCCCCCCGTTGACTTAAACAACGAGAGGGAGAATGTTTTGGCATTATTTACCTTATTAATAAAAAATTTAAAGCCTTCAAAAACAATTAACACCTAGCCTGGTTGATGCAGTTATATTTCTGCTAGAATGTTGAAAACCTTATGTCCCAAACGCTTCTGGCTTCCAAGGCATGAATACTTAGATCAACGGTGCACGAGACGAGATTCGATGGGGGTTGAAGCTTTTTGGCTTGTCGGCAGCTGCAGCTGTAGGTCCATGTGGTCTGTCTGGGTTGCCCCTGCGCCACACATTGCAGAAATGTTAAACAAACCCCAAATCTAGTTTAGATAAAATTTTCTGTGTAGAAAAGAGTGCAGACTGGCTTCGTTAACAACGTGAAGCTTACGTAACGAAATCTCGTCAACGGTACCTTCATAAAAGCAATGCGTCACACTGGGCTTGACCAAACCACCAATGTCGGTATCCGTACGTGTTTACGGCTGCTGTTCCCGATACCTAAGTCATTGCTCAAATAATGAACCGAGCTGACCCTTCATCAAATCATCAGGATCAGGATCAGGAATTTGCACGTGTTTCCTGCCATCTATTGGCTAGGATGAGAATCTTTCGGAAGCGTTGAAATCCACAGCAATGGTCCAACGTGAATTTAAATTATGGCATTTAGGAAATCTACGGATTGTTATGATTTTTTTTTTAAGTTGGGTCAGTCGCGGGATTCGAACCGGCATTCACTTGGTTTGAAGACGAGGACGCGAACCACTGGGCTGTTAACGGGACCCCTCACAAAGATCGCGTTGCGCATTGGATCTTAGTTTTTTGGCCGTTTTGTAGCCGTCTACGTATGTGGCCATTGGGCAGTAAAAGGTTAGTGTGACTTGGAACGGGTCAGAGAAAAAGAGTTATTAATATGTTATCGCAGGCATGTGTTATTAATATGTTATCACAGACATTCCCCCCAGCGCCATTTTTCTCGATCCTCCACATCAAGTACGGCCCAAAAGTTTTATTTACTTACCGTTAGTCAATCCCTTGCTAAAAATCCGTTTTAAAATGTGGCGTCTAGGAGATTTTCTGTTGAATATTGGTAACTTTATTTACTGCGTCCCGTACCTATATGATCCTTTGTGCGCCTTCAATAACCTTGACGTTTCATTGTTTCCGGTTGAGACAACACAGTTTTTGCGTTAGTGCTGTCACGTGACTCCAGTTCGTTTGCTAGGCCAGATGTCGTACACGTGATCACGAGAAGAAAAGAGCGGAAGTGATGTAGTATTACTACGCCGACTCTCGTAATGGCAGTGCGCAGACACATAACTGCGCGTGGCTGTTATAAGGCAGGCCGGATGTTGCTTTAAATTTATATTAAAAACTGCGTCTCGAGACAAGGTCCAAGATGGCAGCACTGTAACCACTATTTAGAACCTTTGCTTTAAAACCAGTCAGAGTGAAAATCGATAAGATACAATTGACTGCAACCACCCATTAGAAGGGATATTGCAGTGTATTGGAAACATGTTTCTGTGAAGGATTTTATTTCTTAATAAAGTAATTTATTTTAACTTAGTCTATAATGGGAATCTTATCAACGAAATATTAATTACGGTATCGTTAATTCTGCAAGAAGACACACAAACAAAGACACAGCCCAGTTAAGGAATTGGCCTTCGAATGATGCGAGGTCGTATTGCTCAGACTCAGTCCCAATTTAAAAAAAAAGCCACACTTGCCTGCAAGGAACTCTCATCCATCGTTTAGGCATTAGTTTTTTTTTATTTCACGACTGTATTTTTCCTTTGTGCGAACAGATTTAATATGACATATTTATTCAATTTGCACAACAATACTGACGACCCAACATTTTATAAGTCCAACTTTTCTAGTTAGCACCCCTGAAGAGGACAGAAATCTTCCAGTTTCATTAAGTTTGATTTCTGTCCTATCCTGGTGCTGTGGTGCTAATTAGAAAAGTTGGA
This sequence comes from Lithobius niger, assembly GCA_023313725.1. NCBI lineage: Eukaryota > Metazoa > Arthropoda > Chilopoda > Lithobiomorpha > Lithobiidae > Lithobius > Lithobius niger. Next base: position 24,427 of record JAHWFP010029387.1, read on the forward strand.
CTTAAAAAATGTTGGGTCGTCAGTTTTTTGTGGACCACCCTGTATAGTTAGCGATAGAAATCCGAAAATCGTAAAAGTTGCTTACTGCGCTCCCTTGATTTCATAAAATACAAAATTCGGCGCTCATTGCTCGTTAGTTTTGAAATCCCAACACCTAAACTAGCATTAGCTGAAATACGGTCATTATTATAATGTAAAACAAATACTTGTCCTGTAAGTGTCAAGACTTTGGTTAGTGCCAAATGACAGCATGCACAAATTGAGATTCTCTTTCTTAAAACACCAGGCACTTAATAAAGATTCACTTTTTTGCGAGAGCTTAATCCCTACACTTGGATGTCCATTTCTGTGTATTAGAGGGCTCGGTAGTGCACTTTGAATTCGAAAATCACCATACGCTTTCGCTGCTACATCATTACCTCTTCACCATTAAATGGGCGTAGGACGGTCCCTATCTAAGTTAAACAATCTCGGGTAGGATCGATGGAAAGAATAGATCCCCCCTTTTCAGAAAATCCTAAGCATAGCCATTTTGGGGTATTAGATGGCTCGCAAGATACTTTGAACACGAAAATCACTATAACTACTTTTTTTGGTGGGGTGAATCACCCCCCCCCCCCCCCCCCCCCCCAAAGGGTTTTTTGAACTTGCTATCCTAGCTATTTTTTTCCAGTTACTCTTCAATGTATTCATGCTTTTCACAGAAAGTGAAAAATTCCATCAATTTTGGTCCCCAACCAACCAAGTATATGAAGTGTAATGTACATTGGGTGCATTGGGGACCACATGAGTGGCCTCTTTGGCACCGTTTATTCGCTGAATCATTGCCTCAGTTAAAGAAAAAACAAATAGAACAATATTGGCAGACAATTCCATGCGCTATAATTTTGGATTAAACATTATATGCAGCCGTTTCCGTGATATATTGAAAAAATTGATTTCGGGTGCATGTTTCCAAGATGGTGGCATTAGCTCAATATTCTTCTACACCGTTTATTAGCTGAATCATTGAATCTACGAAAAAAATGAATAGAACATTTTTTTGTAGAAAATTTAATGCTGCAAATTTTTTGAACAGGACATATTTTCATGCCCGAGCAACCGTTACCGAGATATATTTACAACAGTTTTCGGACGCCATGTTTTCAAGATGGTGGACAACTCCATGGTCGGATTTCAGGGGACTTTTAGCACGCCACCAGACACCATCCTACAAATTTGTAGCTTGTTGCTAATTAATTCTTTATTCAACCCTATTTTGACTGGCCTAGAAGACTAGTTCCGTTGCCTTTGGGATTTATTTAATAATAACAGAGTTTCATTCCCAAATTATGAAAGCATCAGTGGTTTGTGATGTGAAGGGCAATGAAGTGATTTCTATAATCAAGAGGAGCATTATCTGCAGTTGATATTTTAAACCATTAGTAATCAGGTTAATTTGGTTAGAGACCAGATTCATCTACTGGCAGAACGAAACAGAACATTACTGATCTACTGAGGTGTATGTAGTTTTTAGGGCAATTTCTTCCTAGTCGTCACTTCTAGAGAAAGATAAATGTATGTGTCGAAACAGTAAGTTGCTTTGATCTTGGGCGGGTTTTGCAAGTTCAGTTGCCACAGATTTAGAAGTTATCGTGTATAGTACACCAAAGGCGGGTGGCGCCACCTATACCTAAACCAAAATCTGGATAGCTTTGGACTGTCCCGTGATGTCGTACTTGCTTTTTGCTTCCAACTTTCCGCAAGATGATAATCAGCGCAGCAAAGCTATTATGCTGGCTTTCAGTTAAAAAACACACCATACTAATAAGTTTTCATTTCCTTGACATATGTACCTCTAAGACCTTTATGCATTTTACCTTAGCCTACAAGTTTGTTGGCTGCTGCTGCCACGCTGTATGCATATCCTGTGCATCTTGTTCGTATCCTAGCTGCTGCCCCTCCCCCCCCCCCCTCCCCAGTTGGCTGGTCAGCATCAGGGGATTCTTACATTTGCCTGGTGGAATAGAGAGAATCTCACTGCCCTGCCCTACGGCAGTGGTCAACCACAGTCGGTATATTTGCATTGCGCTAACAGCACGAACCTGGAAAGGCAAAAACGCCTAGCAGGCCAAATGCAAGGCATGAAGGAGGCATTTAAGAACAACAGTGCGCCCAAACACCAATTACACAGACTCCACCAAGGGCCACAGCCGCTGATCTTAACAACTGGAGAGCAGCAGCCCAGTCCATCAGATCAACATACCTTATCAAAGGGTATAACCGTTGTACCACGACCACTGTGAGTGAGAAAATGGCGAGCTGCCTCTATATGGCAGGTGACGTGCTCTGTTGACAGGACTACACAAACAATTTAAGATCAAATGTCTCTCTATACCATCGAATTTGGAAGATGCCAGACCCAATCTGTACATCAGATGCAGGGTGACACAGAGGTGGATCAAAAGTTGGGATCGTAATGTATCTTGCAATACCCAGTAGCCACCCTAGAACAGGTTCCAGCATAACACATGATCCTGAAGAAAAATCACTCCCTGGATAATGAAATGATTGTGCCTGAAGTGGTAGGGTACAGAACACGTATGATGGTGCCATTGTGAAGCATCAGCCTCGTGAGGGTGCGATGCAGATGATTGAAGAGACTGCGGTGGACAAAATGGTGGAAGAACAGGATAGGATGTCGAAACCAAGCTATTTAGCTGCCATGGTATCTTTGTCAGAAGTTGATCATCTATTCTGCCAATTAGCAGCTTAATTATGTTTACTTTATAGCACTGGAAAACCAACAAAGGAGAGGTCTAGTTCCATCTCCAGCCTCACCCAAAGCCTCACCTCCAGTTGATGATGCAATGGTTAGCAGTCTCTGCACTATAAAGCACAAGGACCCAGGGAGGACCTTTGATAATCCTTGGCATACTGACCTCAGTATACGTCAAGTCCCAGCAAAAAGTGTCATTCTGCTAAAAGACCCGCAGACGCTATGGGGTGAAAATGTGTATGGGTTTATAGTTCATAAACATGCATGTCAATGGCACCAACTGGGCAAATCAAAGGGAGAGCATTGCCTTTAGGAGACCAGTTGCATATCAACCCCATACCTGTCGCCTTGCCAAATCTTGCAAATAATTTGAATGGCATGCAACAAGGGCAATGCACCATGCACAACAAGAACAAGATCTCTGTCTGTGCTGATGGTCTACAGTTCAGACCAGCCAACCTGCAACAGGAAGAGCAGCTACAAGAATGAAGCCCACTGCAGCTGCCAAAAAGCAAGGTCATGTATCACCAGCAAGGGATACCCTGGGGTGTGGCTTCATGATACAAGAAACCAGCATAGGAAATAACACACGACCTAACAGGTCTTCAGGAATTGACCAAAGCATAAAATGCACTGAGGACCATCAGGATACGAGAAGATGAGGTCCACTGAATCCCCAGGAACTATGGCTACATTACGGACACACCAAGGACAAGTCACAGTTTGATGTATGAAGCATACAACTGCTTGGAAACAGCAACCTGTCCAGCATGCATGGGCAACGTCAGCAAGCAACGTAATGGCTACGAGGAATCCAAAGAACAATGTCAAACCAAATACGGAAGCACAAGGGTGTTTTCACTGGGACAGCATAGTATGGCAAGGGCCGAACTAGTACAGCCACTCAATACAATTTTAATATATCAATCATTAAAACAAACGCTAAAAATGCAGTATGGAGGCATAAGCGATGAAGTTAGGGGCTGTTATAAAGCACGGGCCATTGCACAGGCGAATGCAGCCACTTATACCTTTTCAAATGACATTCATTTCACTCTGTAAATACAAGCAAATCAACACACAGAACAAAGCCTTGTAATAGGAAGACCATAAAGCATGTGTGGTGTCAGGTAACCATTTTCCGAAAGGTGGGAGCCTAGACCACTGTGACTCGGCTAACACGGGGCATGCCAATTTTCCCAACACATTTTTGCAACAAGCCATGGGTTGATAGCAGAGTCCTCATTTGTGTACGTGAAAATGATAGCTTCAGTCAAACCACCACAGACAAACAAAGCCACACGGTGTACTGTACATCCTTTCACACAAAACCTGAGGAGAAAGGCAGTAAAAAAAAACATGAAACCAGAAGATTAAACACAGCTAAACTAGCAATAGTCAGGCTATCCAAGATAAGAATAGAGTTTTTTTGTCAGCTCGGCACTCAACAGCTGACAAGCCTATCAGAGGACAGCAGCTAGAATAGCATTACATAGTGCATTACTGCATGGCAGCAATGGCAAACAAACTTTTAAGCTAATGGCATGGTAAAATGCATGGTAAAATGCATGGTAAAATCGAATGTGAGGGTATTGTAAATAAAAATGTACGGTTGCATTGGACTTGCTACATAACTTTTATATTGTAATACTGCCAAACGTATGTGAAGCACGAAAATTCCCCCCTTTTACAAGAACTAGAGCAATCAGACTTGGAACATGATGTAATATCGTCTCAACTCTTACAGATGCAGAGTAAAAATCAAAGGAAGACTAAAAAATTCTTCATTTAGGCTGAAATGGGGGTATCCTGAGTGCTTCTATGAAATCGACAAACGTGTTTCACCACGAACCTGCTTTCCAGATTTGATTTTTCGATACTGAAGGTAAAGGGAAATTTGCTGGAAAAGAGTTAACCCTAAAACACACAAATTGTACATTTCATGTAAGCAGGAGTGGCATTCGGTATGAGAATTTTTGCTTTCTTTCCACAAAACGATTCTCCGATGAAATTCCGATTTACAATATGCCTCCAGTGTTCAGTTTAACGATGTTGAGAATGTTTACCTCTATTTGGTGTAGCCATGCTAGCCTCCATCGCATTTCACCATCCAACCTGTAATTTCGTTTGCTTCATCGTTGGTATTTCGTATAAATAGACTTAAACCTCATTTTTATGCCACTCGCAAACAAAGTAATTTCGTGTTTCTCCAAAAGTCTGATGATTCGTAAAGGTGACGTCATTGCTCTAACATGTGCACAACGCGAATGAAAGCAAAACGCTTCCTCTACGTGAGATATACTGGATAGACATAACTAGTATTTCTAGTATCTGGATGTATTGGCTTCTTGGTCCCGAATGTAGATCTCTGGCTTCTTACAGACCCAGCTTCGATTCTGTTGAGCGAAGGTACTCCTGGAACTCTGGTTTGCTCACTTGTGCGGCAAAAAACAATTGAACTGATGGTGGTTAACTTCCAGTTAACATCTGCTGCTTGGGCCCTAAGCTGTAAGCTTACTGGCCGATATTTCTATTCTAGATCTGTCGTTGGTTTGTCGGTGCCCATTCAGCAATGAGTAAAGCTTTGATTTCTATAATTACTGAGTAGAAAGGTTTGGTCTTTTCAGTGTGAGCCGAATACGGTGCTAGTTTTGCAGGACGTAAACAAAAATTCTCGGGTAAATGCTTCTTTATCTACAAGACTTAAAACTATCGTCCATTCTACCTTCTAAAGATTTGTAATTTTTATTAAATCTATTTCGTCTTGCTTACCGTACCATAAGGAAATTGTCAAAGTACTTTGTCATTAACACAAGTGCCAAACAACCAGCTGTATAAATAATCACTGAAAAAAAAAATTGAATGGAAATAAATTTAACAAAATGGAACATATCTCTCAATGTAAACTGTGAAGAAGCTGTACACCGATAGTGCGCATCACTGTGCATCATTCCAGCCTCCACACGACTTTTGTACTGGCAGTATACAATTTCTCTCTTTTTTGATTCAAAACAGTACACAAAACGTGTAGGGACAGTATACGAGTTGTGTGGAGGCCACGCTGGTACACAGTGAGGTGGACCAAAACAGTGCACGGCATATCCAGTTGTATAATATGCAATTCCCAGATCCTTTAATATGGGAATGGAGTAACATGGGAGTATAGAGTATATTGTGGGGGACAAGTTTCCTGGCCAAACTTGTCACTGGTTGGAGACAGTTTAGTAACGCCGATATACAGAAAATCATGGGCAAACTCAACAGAGTATTTCAAATTGGTCTCGAATGAAAATTATGTTGATAAGTAAGTCAATTTCGCGGTCATCTCGCACACGCTAATTAATTGATGACCTCTGTCCCCCCCCTACCCTCCAACCAACCGATCAGCTCCCACAATTTGGACGTTGAAGGAGATGAATGCATTGTTGATTTAGTTGCATGATGATTGTAGTTTTGGAAGTTATTGAATCATGATTTTAATAACATGTCGCGTGGGTGACATCAAGGGCGTGAACTAAACTTTGTCTAAAAAGGCACAGAGATATGGCTTTCCGGTTTGGTGGCTTTGGAAGGAATTCTTTTGAAACAGATTGTCACACGTGACATCAGATAGGCTTCGGTTGTAAGAGTGGTGGCATCATCACAATAGTCTACGAGCAGAAAATTATGAATACAGTTACTATATTATTTTATAATTTGAGTTTTCGAAAGGTGTGAATAGAGCTACCAAATGGGAGCAATTTATATTTTTTGACCTTTCTAAAGCAGTGTTGGACTGGGTGTCTGGGAATTTACACCCAAGTCACTTCTATTCGGAAGCCCTTCCTGAGTATGGTACCAATTTTACCATCATTTTACTTTATTTTAAAATTGAAGATTCTACCAGAGAACTTGTTCTCAGTGTAAAATCTTAAGTTCTCAGTGTATAATCTGACGAAACTGTTACGTAATTGGGATCCTACTCTGCCCTATGGCGCTTAGTAACCTGTTGTTTTGCGCCATTTCCATTTGGAAATGCATGCCTTAATTTAAGTCACTTCCGCCCACACTTCCCCTCCGCCCTGCTCTGTCTCTTCTACTCTACTCCTTTTCGCTCGAGGCCTGCGCCACGAGATTTCGTAGCAGGGAGGCGGGTGGGTCAGCAAGGTAACACAGTTTCGTCAGATTCTACTATGAGAACTTAGATTCTCCTGCGAAAACAAATTCTTTGGTAGAATCTTCAATTCTCATTCGTAGCATCCTCCACACTGTGTTACGTAATTGGGACAGATTCTGACCGTGCCAAGTACAATGCCACGGAATCTTATCACGAATATAATTAATGACTGAAAAAAATTATCGAAAAACACACGACTACCAGATAAATAGTATTTGATACACAAGTACATTACGGGTACTCTCCTCATATCGAATGACTTGGCTTCCCTACAAAGTTGTGTTTTCCTCAGGAAAGCACCCCAGAAACTGGAATGATGAAAGTGTAGAAAGCAGGGAATCCTACACCACACAACTCCATTCCCATAGTTTCAAATAAGAAAACTTACGGAATACATAGTGAAGACTTCGTATAACTCCCTCGGTCATATCATGGGCACACATTGGCCGAACAATTTCACCAATAGTTGTTCGAACGAGTCCATTTATTGACGATCCCACGAATCTGTGTAAAAATAAACCAAAAATCATTACAACATATCCATTAAGCACCAGAAAAAAAAAGAAATGATACGTAGAACTAGGCGGTTACAGAAGCACCTTTTTACACTCGAAAGGTCCTGCAGCAGTTGCATTAGATAGTAGGGAGTATTGTAATCTAGATGCTAAATTTCGAAAAATCTTTTAGGAATATAGAGCAAATAAGTTTCAGTATACCATTATGCACAGAGATGGAAAAAGTGAAGGAGAAGCAGAAAAAAATGGAGACATGGAGAATGCAAACAGGCTCCTACGCTGAAACCAATAAAATATTACAAACAAAAACGTCAAGTGTGACGTAAAAAAGGGGGTTATATGATTGAATTTTCACTTGTTAAAATGAACACGGGTAAAAATTGACGATTTTTAATTGAAATAATCAAATGTACAATTGAGAAAATTGCATCTGTTTAGGTGCTGTTGTTCCCTAATTACAATGGTTAAAACAGTGTAAAACAATCAAAATGATCGTTCAGGGACCCGTAACTCCGGAACGGCTCGACCAATCGAAAAAGTGGTCTCTGTAAGGTTAAAGGCCAAGGAAATTTCTGGCTTAGATCACGTTTCAGATTTTAGGTAGGTGCAGTAGTTTTTTTCTGAAACCGTGTCATACAAGAAGTAAACAGTTTTCAAATTTCCGAGTGGCTCCCACTTTTACTATTGCACGGAATTGCATAAAAGTTGGTATAAAGTTGGGAAAGTTGCTATCTACTGTTTGGCCAAGTTTGGTCAAAATATATTGGATAGAAACCGAGAAAATAATAGTTTTAGTTTTGCTGGTGAGAGGACTTCAATCATATATATACACGACGGGTATGATAAAGAAAAAATGGGGATTTTACCAGAGAACTTGTTCTCAAGAGTGGAATCCGACAAAGCTGTCTTACTTATCGGATGTCCCTTCAGAAATCTCTCTCGGCACCTTTATTCCCCCTCATTTGTATCAAATTACATTGTAATTTATGCAATTTTTGTGTCACTTCCGGTCGCGTCACTCCCTTCTTCCCTGCCTTGCCAAGCCAATTTCCTTTTTGGCGGCCGGCTCAGCTAACCCATGCTAGAGGAGGCAGGCCGCAATGAAAACTAACACAGTTACGTTGGATTCCACTCTGAGAACTCTGAGAAGTTCTCAGGTAGAATCTCCATTTCTCATTCGTAGAATCCTCCTCATTGTGTTACTTATGGGATACCAGATTAGTAAATGTGGCGCGGGGGCCAGGCTACTTACCAATTACGACAACAGCCCCTTTGTCTGCAGGCCAATCCCGGTCCTAGCACCCTATTGTAATGATTACTAATCGCAGAGGGGGACGACCAGTTTGCCAATGCCATGATCTGTGAGGGTGAAGCCACACACCCGGCTGTGGCGGATGTCACTGCCGCCCACACGGAATGGGAACGAAAGCTCTCCGTATTTACCCCAGCTGACTTCAACACTCCACACAACCAACGCGCCAGCGTATGTGCTGACACCGGATAGTGCGGCTTGACATATGGCAGGAATAGCCCACTTGGCCATGTACCTGAACATGTCCGATGTATGTATGCCTCCACGTACTAGTCGCATCTAGTTGGTCCTCTGGCGGTAGAGATGCAGGACTAGCCACGGTACACCGATAGGAGCTTCTTGTGCTCCCACACCACGAACACGGCTTCTCGATTGTTGATGTCACACCACTCTAAACTCAACCGTGCTAACTCACTGGCCCTATCCCCCGCAGCTATGGCGAGCAGCATAGCCAACTTGTAGGATAACAATTTTAGGCTCAGATGCTTCGGCGGGTGCAACGTTTGTAAATAACCGGCTACGTCCCATATTACTACATACCTAGGCAACGGTGGGCGTTTGTGGAACATGCCATTGGCGGACCGTTTAACCAATGGCTGCTGTGACAGGGGAACCTCGTTCCATCCCTAATGAAATTTAGACAACGCAGCTACATAACCTAGGACAGTTCTGTACAGCAAACCCTCTGCCAACAATTCTGCCAACAAATTTACACAAACCACGATAGGCGCAGCCACGGGATCTACCCCTCTTGTACCCCTCTCCTAGTCGACGTTGCAATATCTGCTTCCGCAATTTCTTTGGTCGTCTCTGACAACGTGCACACATCCTGTGAAAGTCCACTGTCCTGTACACACTGGCACCTCCCCTAGGAGGGCGTCTCCTGCTTCATAGATTCAGGCGCACACAAAGTAAACAAAGAAAAATCCTTACCGGTTGCTGCCCTGGCAGCGGCGGCCCTGCCTCATATGGCCTACCACCATTAGGATCCGCGCCCACAGGGCCATCACCACATGCGCTTCCACGGAGACATTGGCACCCGTCAAAACGCCTCCGATGAGCGCTAGGCTGCCAACACCTCCAGTTGTGCTTACTTTAGCAGGTCCGACAACGGACCTGAATAATAGTTCCTGAACCTGCAAGGTTGTCGCATCCACCAGCACCTGTGTGAGTTGTCATTGCCAGGAGCTACCAAAATCCACGGGCGTAATTGTGCAGAATTGCAATGCTGTTAGCATGGGTAGTAGCACCAAGAAGCGTCTGTGCCCCCATCAACACATTATCGGTAAATTCTATTGACAACGCTTCCCCACTGCGCCGTAACAACAGCGTTCTTGGAGGTGCAAATTCTTGATGTAAGGCGGGGCCGACCACATACCTGTCCGATATTAACTCTTTTTCCGCTTTTGACAAATGTTCGTTCTTATGCTTCTTCCTCCACTCGAGCACCATGGCATCAACGTCCCATATTAGGCACTTAGGCGTAACTGCCCCAGACAATCTTGGCCCTGTGCTTTCTCTAACTGGCAAATTCACTGGCGTTGCTCGTCCACCGCCACCGTCCCGACGGACCGGCCCGTCATTCTTATTCAATGCCTACAATTCACTCGCATCCGGCCAACGTCCGGGATTCAACCAGCTAGCACCAATATCGGCGTCACCCATAATCAATCTCATTCTCGTTTTCGAAAGGCCCCTGCCTGTCATCTGTCTGTCTAGGCTGAGTATAATTATTTTCATAACAAGAGCTTCGATCCCGTTCCCAGCCTGTGGGTTGGATCGGAAAATACTGGTCCCATTATGACCACTCATTCTTTCTGTCAAATTCTCGTAAATCATTCACCGGCCCATTCGCTTTTTGTAATGCGTTTCGCAATGTCACTTGCATTTCAGCGCCGATCAATTTAGGTAACGCTGAAATCGAACCAGCCAAATTTCCCCAAGGGATTAACGGTTTCTGACTCTCGCCTGTGTTAGGCTTAATCGCGCTACCATTTTCGCCCGTCTTTTCAAGCACGCTACTCACGGCTTCATTTACGGGAGTCGGTCTTCCTCCGTCTCCATCAGCTTGGTAATTGACACTCCGAGTCTTGGGTTGCTTTTGCTTCTCTTCCCTAGGCATGGCTGTCCAATAATCCCCTTTTGCTGTTATAATATTTCTTGCAATCGTCACACAACCACCTGGTGCTACGGCAAAAAAGACAATGGATTGGCAAGGTAGGGAAGCAGGGAGTGACGCGACCGGAAGTGACGCAAAAATTGCATAAATTAGAATGTAATTTGATGCAAATGAGGGGGAATAAAGGTGCTGAGAGCACAAAGGACATCCCATAAGTAATACGGTGAGAAGGATTCTACGAATGAGAAATGGAGATTCCACCAGAGAAATTGTTCTCGAAGGACAATTTAAGTTCTGTGAATAGAATCCAACGAAAGTGTTACAAAATAGGATCCTTTGCGTATCATACGGTGCATTTAAAACTACATCATTTTGCTCAATACTACGGTAATTAGTGCAAAAAAAAATGGCAAAAGCCACGATAAAGACTACACCTAGTATGGGTGGGGTAGTTAACAGTTTCGTTGAAACCTACCCTTGAGTACTTAGATTCTTCTGCGAGAACAAGTTCTGTGGTAGAACTCCATTTCTACTTCGCAGAACCCTCCTCATTGTATTACAAATTGGTACAGATAAGAAACCGTGTCGCCCCGGAATCTTATTCTACTTGTTAGTTTGCTCCCTCACAAACATCCCGGTGGGCCATACTGACTCCTCAATGACTCAAGAGCCTCAATAATTTGCTGCAGCCGTCCCCGCGTACTGGTTCAACAGCTGAGACCCAGAATCAGAAAATCGGTAAGAGCCCTCTCTAGCCAGTTCCGACAACCTCATGAATCAAGCAGCCCCATGCCAAGCCGGCATTACCAAGACTGCCCGACACTTTATTCTGCAACAGTTGTGGATGCAGCGGTTCACCAAAGATATGGGGAAAAAAAGAAAACTTCCACCCAACTGACACAAGTGGGTCGACGATCTGTCCGTGGGCAATGCTACCAGGCTATGAATAGTCATCATGAGGCATCGCCTCTGAAACAAGGTGGTCCTTGTCTGGGGTCCCAACCCAGGCACAATCTCTTGAGAAAACAACAGACAACATGACGTCAAATCTAGCCACAAATACACAAAACAACTCATCTGCTCTCGTATTCGGGCGCCCAAGTACAAACACTCCAGCAGCACCCTACACCAACTCAACATCACACACACAGCCAGCCACTCGTCTATTTCCAATATTCCATATCCACCAATAATCCTCCAGACTATTCCACATCGCACCGCACTTCACACAACACATGTTTCTACCTGAACGTTTTCACCCAGCCACACAGGCATCAAAACAAAAAACCTGATCATTTCTCAAAATCATGCCAAATGGGCCGCCATTTTCGTAACTTTGGACTGACAGTATAGACGCACCAACGAGTCTCAACCACTTTCCAAAACAAATAAACCCTTTACGGTTACAGCATAAAAAAAATTCACTATTACTCATAAAAACCGTTGGCATGTACCTCATTAAAATCAAAAAGATTTATTGCAACAAAATTCAAAACAGAACTTTGTAAACAAAATTAGCACATAATGGCACCAGCCAGTCACCACTGCTTGCACCAGCGGCAAGAAAAAGAGTGGTGGTACGCTAGAGATTGAGTGGGGATAGACTGGAAAGCAGAAGTGACACTTTTTTGCATGAATTGCCATATTCATGAGCAAACTAACAAGTTTTCAATGTGCCATGTGGTAGGAAAAGGAACCCATATTTTAACACAGATGGCAGGATTCCACAAAGTAGAAAGAAACGAATTTTAGTTAATTATTGATATATCACTTACCCGACGGTCCACCCAAAAATACTGCCAAGAAATAAGCCAGGAAACCCAAAATCTTTTCGCCGCATTACCAATAAAGGAACTACCTACAAGAGAACAATAAAAAGATAAATAAAAACCCAGGTTTCCTGGTTCAGTGCAAATCAACGGTTCACCATATTGAATCAGCATGACCGAGATCCACCCAAATAGGGATCTGAGGAATAGTTTTGTAAAACAAAATTATTTCATTGCATTACCAAGTGTATTAGTCATCTTGCAATGTTTACATGAAGTCAACCATCTCAATAAGTGACAGAATCTTGTTTTCCGTTTTGACAGGCCAGATTTTAATTTTTATTAACCCAGAATTATCATTCCAAAATTTTTAAATTATTCTAGTAGAGTGTACAAGAAATGCAATTGTCGAAATACAACATCAATTGTCTGAGAATCTGTTGTTACACAACGGCTTAACCACCATATGAATAAATGCATAGGAGCTGTAAACTACCTTCCCTTGAATGACAAAGTACAGGACAGATTGTTAAGGCAAGTCACGAGGCTTCAATCAAACGAGACAGTTCCTGAACAGTTTGGTCACCTACCTCTTCCAGCCTGTAGATTAGGCTGACTGGGCGAATGATGGGGTCGCAGTCTTCAAATATTGCGTAAGCGGTCAACCCACACACCGTAGCAACGGAGATCATAACTACCATGATAGGAAAATTACCCCAAAGGCCTCTAGAAAAAAATTACAGCATAAGCTCCACAGTGTATACTAACTGCTAAAGAGTAAAGGTATGAAGTTTCTCGTCCCAACCCTGTCCACTTAATCTTAACTGATGCACGAGTGATCTCGGTTTGGGTCGCACATTTGGCGGCAGCGGTTTTGGCTCTGGTATCACTAGTTTCAATGGTGCAAAGATGTGGGTATCTTTACCTTTACGGGGTGTTTGCATCATAAAGATTACTTAAGAAACTGACTTATTAGTTGTGCCAGAAATACACAATCTGGGTTTGGTGTAACCAAGAGAAATACAGTGCAGCGAGAAGACACTATTATTCCTAGATACTGCCACTGGGTTTGGTTAATTTTTGGTATAATCAGTAAACAGAAATCGACATTAATTTTGAAATTGCCAAAAAGGTCAAATTAAGTTGTAAAATTTTTTTTTGGGGAATAAATTTCACAATCCTGCTACTCAAATGTATAACAAAACACACATTTTAAAAGTTTAGCATCTAGAGGGTACTCAATAATTGTAAAAACAAATTATACGTGGAAAAAAATTAAAGACACGAGAAAATAAACGATAAAACAAAAATAACACAATGTTGCCTGTGATGACAACAAACAAATTTGGGGAAAGACAGCCAGATTAACACATCCAAAAGGAATTGTCATACAGTACTGTATTGTGGGACTACAGCAAAATTGAAATAATAAAAAAAGGAAATACAAGCCTTGTTAAATAACAGACCCACGTTTATTGGCAGTTCAGTAAATATTTGAGTACCGTGTATTGTTGTATTTAGATGTATACAGGGAGTCCCAAAAGTCAGGGGTCACCCGTTTGATATATCCAGGTGATATACCGGGTGTACATGCCGATTTTTATCTTTGTTCATGCTGATGGCATACCATCATCGTTTCGTATGATTAACAAAGATAAAATCCCCGGTGTATAAGCATGAACACCTGGTATATCACCCGGGTATATCACCTGGGTTACCCCTGACTTTTGGGACACCCTGTATGTGAGTAAAAAAAAGTGACAATCTGGAAAAAGCTCAACCACACACTGGTTCGTGGTAGGTACTGGTACACTAAAGCTATTTTTTTAAGTATACAAGGGTAGAAGAAGCAGTAGCACAACACGGAAAATCGCAAATAAAAAATGACAAATTTGTTCGCTTTTATTCACACTTTATATTTCTTTGGTAAAACTTGCCAGCTCTTAGCTACATGTATACCATTATTATAAAATATTTGGCCACTGTACATGCTAGTAGTAAGTTTCCTTCACTTTTGTTCATAATTTAAAGCTACCAGGGTTTATTGATTCAGCTATTAATTATAAGTTTGCTTTAATAATGATAGCCACATTTGTTTAGCCAGAGTCCTGGCTATGGTTATTAAGTCTTCCACACTGGACCACAAGCATTGCATTTGGTATTCGGGCCACCACTTCGTAGAAAACTGCTGTTTTGTGACGAGAAACATCAACACCTAACCTTCCACGAGATGCACAGATGCAGTTGTTCCTCGATCCCCTCCATTTTTTATACTCTGCTCGTTATCTCGTTATTGTTTTTGATTGCTGGCAGACTCGAAATATTGCCCTATATCAGGGGATTTGCCTCGTGCTCTTTCACACCAGAAGACATGGTAGGGGTCTAAAGACTAGTCCCACCAAGATTTGAAAACGAGGTGTTTTGTTGGCGTCCAATGTGGAATGGTCGAGTTTACGTGGGGTTGGTTGGAATATACAAAGGAGAAGACTCGCTCTAGAAGGGGTTAAAGTAGCCTACGCGAATTGGTTACCCCAGTTAAGTATGGAAGCAGGTTGGGTGACCTATGCACAACGGGTGTGCCAGTATGGAAAGAGTGTAAGGTAAGTGTGTTGCATCCAAAGGGTTTTAGAAGTAATTTGCAGGTGTTCAATGATACTTTCACAGAATTTTTTAGTTCAAATACAAGTGATGTCATAATAAATAAAAGTCCAAAATAAAGACGTATCGAATCTCATCACAGTTATGGTAATGTGTTGCTTAATCCTTACATGTTTAAACAGGTTATTCTCATGTCGTTTGGCTACCTATACACGCTAGAAACAGATCTGGGCTTTCAAGAAACATGACTCATCCGAAGGTACGAAAAATGTGTGATCGAGGTGCTCAAGATAAAAAAAATTGAAACACCTGGTTATTAGGCCATAGAAGAAACCAAGATAATGTTGAGGCCATACTAATACCTGTTGGGCGTCACAGTAGGCTGGATGGAGTAAAAAATTGTTAAGGCAGCGTTTACAAACTACAAACGGATCATGCGGAAGGATCATTTATATGGTTAGAACTAAGGCGGTATCTGATCGCCTTCAAACCTCTAACTTTCGTTCTTGATTAATAAAAACATTCTTGGTAAATGCTTTCGAAGTCGTTCGTCTTGTGACGGTCCAAGAATTTCATCTCAAGCGTCGCAACACGAATGCCCCCATCTGTCCTTATTAACCATTACCTCCGGTTCGAAAACCAACAAAATAGAACCGAGGTCTTATTCCATTATTCAATGTTATAAATGGATATTCAGGATATGGATTTATCCATATGGGGAGTATACACGGAATAGGTCATCAAGACTTTCTAGAAAAACGTGGTATGTTGGAAACTGGTCAGGGTTTACAAACTGCACCTGGTTATGAATGGGTAATTACATGGATGATCAGAAAGTGATACACCTTTTCCAGTGTAAGTGATAGGCATGAATTATACTGTTTACTAACGGCAGGAAGCTAATATGCTTACAGTTTGGATGATGTTTTGGTTACCACTGCCAAGTAGCGGTCAACAAAGCAAGGATTAAAACTGTATAGAAAACACCACGTGAACGGTCCACCAATGAGAAGAGCCCAGACGGTGTGGCGGGTGAATGGGTCTCCAGATATCCTACAGAGAGAAAAAAGTCACTGTTAAATATGCGTTCTACAAAAATCGTTGCACTTAAAATTAAACACTTCGTAAGTTTAGCTATGATACCATCCCACACTATTTTTGACACGAAAAATTCTGATCAATTGCTGAGAATTATTTAAAGTAATGAAGAAGTACAGTAGCTGATTAACAAAGACAAGAGGCCAACGCAAAATGCCAGTGTCATGCTCTATGTGTTAACTAACAGCTGAAAGCTACCTGGAAAGGGGGACGGGGGGTTACCTGTTAATGTACCTGTTAAATTACCCATTAATGTACCTGTTAATTTCAGTGGTACATTTAGGCATACGCACACTGTGTTTGTGCCTACAGTACCGAAATTTCAGATAGCGTGAAAATAAAATAAATGAATAAAATTACTATTGGAGTGTATTGAACGTATATTAAATTGTGGGCGCAGTCAAATAGTTCAAATTCAAGTTTGCTGAAACAAACGCAGAATACAGGTTTTGAGCAACTGCAGGTACAATACATTGAAATTCAATTATAAGAATTGTTTAGCTTTAATCTCTTTCTGTGTCGTTAATGAAATCATCCTTTCAAGTTGAAAAAGAAATACAAGTCGTGAATATTGCGTAAACATTTTCTTTTCCTTATCTGCAATACCAATAATGCATTCAAGTCAAAGAAATGTCATTAAACATGTAGAGAAGATCATGTTGCAGGAAGCATCGTCTCATTCCAACCAAATTCCTATTTTTGGGGGTAGTCCCTCGTGATGAATTTTAATCCTGCTTTTATTGGCAGAAATTGGCTCGGGCTGGACAATGTGCCATGATATGGATGCCCTTCGACTAGCATATTTTTGGCACCCCTACTCTGTCTGCTCCTCCCTCCTTGCATTTTCAACCACCTTTTGCTACGCCTCCTCCCCATACATGCTGCCCAAGAAGAAAACGCCAATAAATCTAAGAAAATGAAACAAAATTAAATTAAAAAAAACCGCTTCGTGAAACATAAAATATGTTGGAAAGAAAGCAGACCGAAGCTAGAAATGACAGTATTTGAATTAAGGAAATCCTTTTGGAACTTCACCCCACCACCTGCTGGGAAGCTTAATGCCCTACCCCAGCATCGGGCCCCCCGCCCCCCCGCAGGGCGGGAGGTGCAGTTACTTATCTCTTGAGAACTACAATGAAGGAGCGTTCGGATCATTTTTTTGGAGCTCCTGCTTACAGACTGATTTATACTAGAGTACTCTTAACTTGGAAACGCTTATCATCGCCTGACCTACTATTTTTCTAAGTTGTGCAGGGATCACCCTTTCATGCTCCCCGAACTCAGTTAATAATTTTTTTTTTTTATGTTTTAATTAATTTTGACGAGCCTCATGTCAGCCGAAGCAATTAATAGTTATGGCTGAACCGGCTCAATTTTGAACATTACCAGATTTTTTTTAGAGAAGAAAGAATCTGGTAAAGGGAGGTGCCAGCCCGGGGACTCGATCCGGGACACCTCCGATCATCGTCGGGGCAAAAAGATTGTCCAGAATTAGCCAGAATACAACCCATAGCCGCTGAAGGAGCATGGTAGCTTCTCACGCTACCCTGGCCGGCAGTCCTGGCGGGGACTTTACAAAGGTCCCCTTTCCAGGGTTCGACCAGATCCGCAAACCTCCAGCCACCAGGCTGGGCTCTCTCACCGCTCAGCCACGATGACCACCATCGCCATAATGGCCGGTCCATCCTTCCATTTTTGTCCCAATTAATCTGGATCTTTCCTTTTTTTATATTTACAATCCTGTTTATCTTTGATTCGTGATTCATGGGAACCCCTTCTCTAAAGTGTTCTCCCTAGTTTTTTCGCTATTTATCTGCAGACTTGGCAGCTCCTAAGGGTCAGGGATCCTTCCCCAGACTTCACTCCGACTCTTCAGCCCATTCGCTGGAGAATTAAGCACTTTAAAAAAAAAGCCACCTTTAATCTTCTATTTCAGATGGTCTTAATCAGACTTAAGTTCTGCTAAGTTCTTAAGACATATGCCACTCATCATTCCTCAGATGGTACAGGATGGTGTCCTTTCCTCCCCATTCCAACTGCAAGCTGAGGAGCACTGTAATGATTAGTTAAATAAACAGCTAAATAAGCCTGTCATTGTCGAAAATCATTGTCGCCAGATTGTTGTCAAGCTCCAGATAACTCACTTGCATGCGACAACATATTGCATGAAGACATATTCGACGAATTATTGGAAAAGAACCAACAAGATTTTTCAGAGGTTTACTGGACAAAATTCCAATAGTTTTAGTTTTTTTTTCTAAAGCAAGTTTTCGTCTCTTTTGACACAACCACCGTAAACCGTACTTACTCTGGAAACTGAATTAGATCCGCATTTTCCACTGTTGTCCATACTTTGGAAAATCCTCCGTAGTCCTGCATTCGAATTACAGTGATGGAAATGAGCGTTCCCACAGTCAAGATAAATGCGATGGCATCATTCCATGTTGCTGCTCGCATGCTGTTCTGCAACAAAAAACAAGACGTATTAAAGCATTACCATGCTCATAAAAGATACTACTAAATGAACCTGTCTGGGAAGATAGATCAAAGGTGTGTGCAGTAGTTTCATCGTGCAGGATTACATAAAATCGATTTCAATGCATTGAGAGTGATGTTTGACACTCGAAAGAAGCTCACGCCCGAGGTTTACAACTATTGTGAAGCAAAATAAAGCAACGTGTCTTGCAAACATCACGTGTAGTAACGTCAGGTGCATTCCTGTACCATGCAGTGCTGACATTCCTGTGCCATGTGCTTAGAGGCATGGCTTAGGTGGTAGGTCAGATTGCATAATGGTAGCAACATGTACAACGCAGGGTACGCAGACACATAGGCACTAGACACTTAGGCACCGGACACTTAGGCACCCAAATTTAGGCATTCAGACAAATAGGCACCAAGTTTAAATTTTTATTTTTAATTGGAATGGATTGTCCTCAAATTGGGGGGAAGGGGAGAAAAAACTTTGTTATAAAATATTCGCAGAATTCAAAACTGCTAAAGATTGTTGGCATCTTTATTACACTAGCATCTCTGATGTTACGTGTTAGCCGTTGCGAGCGCGGTAGCGCGTGTGAGGCAGCGTAATTTGAAACATTAATTCACCACACAAACATTTCGGGGGGAAAATGCAAAAACTCGCCCAACGGTCCACACGACTTAGTGTCCCAGATTTAAAACAAACGATACAGAATTTGAGGGCAATCCATCCCAACTTAAAAAAAAAATAAAAAATACTTGGTGCCTATTTGTCCATTGTCTATTTGTCCGGGTGCCTATTTGTCCGGGTGCCTAAATGTCCGGGTGCCTAAATGTCCAGTGCCTAAATTCGGGTGGCTATGTGTCCGGTGCCTAATTGTCCAGTGCCTATGTGTCCGACATCCACAACGCAGTCCGTCTTAGCTGCAATCAAGGAAAAAAGTGGCTCCTTCTTAAAACGTTGCACGAGTCTAGAAAAAACCGTGAAGGATTATACAATTGGCATATTTGTCAAATTTGTGTACGAGTGGTGCTCAGCCATTCAGTGACATATGTACATGCGCATGCTTTTCGAAGTTAGTTTATAGGAAGTTTCAAAACTCAATGTCTGATTAATGTCATCTTTCATTTTCTGAATTAATTTAGTTTATGGTAAGTTTCAAAATTCCATGTCTGATTCCATGTCTGATTCCATGTCTGATTCCATGTCTGATTCCATGTCCATAAAATGTCATTTCTTTCATTTTCTGAAATAATTTAGTTTATGCAAAGTTTCAAAATCCGATGTCTAATGTCATGTCTTTCATTTTCTGAATTAATTTAGTTCGTGGGAAGTTTCAAAACTTAATGTCTCATAATGGCATGTTTTTCATTTTCTGAATTAATTTTTCTGAATAGTAATTAATATCTGACGTCGGACAGTTTGATTTTTGAAAGATCCCCGAAACCCCAGCACAATTTTATTGTTTTTCCAACAAAAATCAACAAATAAAGCAAAGTACGTTTTGACAAAATTTTAAATGACTCAAATAAATGATTGAAAAGTTAACATGAAGAATAGGCACTTTGTACTTCTTAACACCGTTCGTCACTATCAACACCAGTCGACTTCTTAAATCCAGTGGCGGTTGGCACCGAACTTTGTTGTTGCAGAATCATTAAGATTTTGCACAAGATGATCGGACACAGCGTTATCAGGCAGTATCAGTAGGGTTGCTCCAGCTGTTGAAGTAATAGATGAAGCCTCATTGAACATCAGCTATTACCATAACATAGAAGTTATTGAAAAATGTAAATGAAACAGTCAAACAAATCACACACAGCTCGACAGAGGTAAAGCGACCAAGGAATAGTAGGATACACTTGGACGCAACAGTGTTAAATGAAGTTACGATGTATTGAACCTAATTTATTGCCAACGAACTACTACTTTCTGTACTTAATTGCATTAAAAATTAATTCCTACCTGACACCGAGTTACATGATGCCCCTACTGCTGGTTTTCAACTTATTAGCAAATAAATTTACACTTGCATTTTACAATAACTGCTTTTTTAAACTCTCCCAAATGCATGCTTAAGAACTTTCGAATTTTAAAGAAAAAATTCGAAGCTTCCAGCCTTTTTTATTATTTCTTGTCGCACTTGAACAAAATTTCCATACTAAGTCTATGCACATTTCTATCGAATGTTCGTGTTTATTTTTCTCGAAAAGACTTAATTACTTATATCTTCCAGGAAATGAAACGCATGATTTTTCTGAAGACCAAAAATTCGATCCAAAAAGTGAAGTATGACACGACTAAAATATGAATTGTTATTTATTTGTGTATTTATTTATTTATTTTTGAAATTACAATTATATTTTTTGCGTGACAATGACAGCTACGTTTAACTATTGTTACCAGCTTGCAAAATTTCTACTTCTTTGTTTAAACTGCACAAAATCTCGGAAAAGGTACTCAAATCATCCTTTCGGCATTTAGGAATGTTTAAGAAGGCCGTTTATTATCATTTACAGCATTTGGAAAATAAGAATCTTTCTAATTTCATTTCGTAATACTTACAAACAACGTTGGTGGTAGAAGGACCACAGCCATTATTACCAGCGAAATCCAAGCACTGAAGTTCGTAACTAGAAAAGAAATCGAATGTTTAAAACGCTTTGTTTTGTGCAGAAAGAGAACACGTGTAGACGCATTTGAGCATTTTCACCAAACAGCTTGAAACAAGAGCAGAGTGCAACTGAA
>JAHWFP010029387.1:50978-64949 GCA_023313725.1 Lithobius niger
GATAAAAGTACGTCGGAGATTGATGGCTATTCACTGATGGGTCGAAGTCAGAAGTTGGCATGGTTTGTGCTTATGTGCATGAGGGAGTGACTGTTTCCCATCGCCACTCAGCAGAGGCTGTCCTGTGTTTTTGCAGGGTTTCTGGCTCTTGGTCTGTCTGTTGAATGGGACTCCGACCTCTGGGCTATGCGTTTTTTATCTTTAGTGATTCCATGAGGTCTGTGCAGTCTCCTTGGCATTGTACAACCTCGGAACCCCTTGACACAGTAACCCCCCCCCCCCCCGGTCACACATACACATACCTCTTTGAACCCCTTGCCTGGCCAGAGGAAGACTAATTATCATCCCGGGCCATATTGTTGTGATAGCGCGGAATGAGCACGCTGATGCAGCAGCTGAAGGGGCCCTTCCTGGTCCCTTGGATGTCTCTCCAATTCTACGTCTGAGGTTGCATGCTGCTTGGCAACCTAGTGGGATAAATAAGATGGCAATAAGTTGCGGGCTATTAAAGGCACTGTTCAGGTATGGCACTCGGCTTGTTTGCCGCAGTTGCCGAGAAGAGGTGGTTTGGCCAGTTTACGTATTGCTTACACCAGCCTTACACTTTGTTAAGTTGTTTGAGGGGGATTATTCCTCCTGAATGACATTAAAGTCACTGGCCAGTTACGCTCCTTCCCTTTTATGTTGATTGTCACCTTCTTGATTGTATTCATCGTCCTTTCCATCTTCTGCAAGCCATAGCGCGCAAATAGGCGATAAGTCTATCCTCATGTCGAGGATTTCTTAATTTTTGCAGGAGATACAGATATATGATAAGATCTTGATTTGGGTTATGTTTAACATCTATGCAATGTTTACAGCAGTGGCAACCCAGATCACTGCACTGTGACTGAGGTTGGTGCTAATAATGTAGCTATTGAAAGGCCATAAACCCTCAATCTCCTGTAGGCTGGGAAGCATTAAAATTAACGTTATTCACTAACGGGTGGTCACATGGCCTAGATAAGGAAGGCCATCGCTTTTGCATCAAGAAGAGTTTTAGAGCATCCAGTTAAGCAGAGCATCCCAAACAATGTGAGCAACCACAGCCCAGTGGTCAGAGTGATCGGTTGCCAGACAAGTGAATGCCAGATCAAACCCTACGACCGACCAAGATACGTAATTATGGACTTGAAAGAAAAAAAAAAGTTTTAAAAGCATTTGATAATGCGAAAAAGAGACCAAGTAAGAGATTGGCATCATGGCCTAGACTGGGGAAATGTCATATTTACTGCTATCAATCAGGAGATTGATGTCGTGGCCTAGACTACATAAAGATCAGATTTACTGCTATCCACTATAAGTGGGGGAAGACGCTGATGGTTAGCATGACCACCGCATGTGTCAGAGGTCCTGGGTTCGAGTCCGGCCTCAGCCAACCCTGGTATTGCCGGGAAGAGAAGGGCTAAGTCGATTGTGGCATATAAAAGAACCTAGGAATTTCCGATGGCATTTACCTAGCAAAATTGTACCACTCTCCTTCTGGTGCCATGGCTTTAGCTGGGTGTGCGTCAAAAAGCTACTATCCACTAGGAGGTTAATGTCATGGCCTAGACAGCAGTAACATCACATTTACTGCTTGCTATCGACTATGGGGCAAGGTAGCCTAATTGTTAGCATGACCATTGCATGTGCCAGAGGTCCCAGGTTCGATCTTGACCTCAGCCACCCCTGGTATTTTCGGGAAGAGAGGGGCCCTGTGATGCCTCGTGCTATGTCGACTGTGGCATGTAAAAGATCCTAGGAATTTCCGATTGGAATTACCTAGCAAAATTGTCCCACTCTCCTTCTGGTACCATCCTTCGGCTAGGAGCGCGGCAAACCTACAGCTTGCTATCGACTAGGTGGTTGATAATATGGCCTGGACTGCAGAAGCGTCACATTTACTGCTGTCCACTAGGAGGGTCTTGCCATGACCTAAATTGGGGAAGTGTAAAATTTACTGCAATCCACTAGGATGTCATGGTCCACACTGTAGAAGCTTAAAATTTACTGCTAGCCACTAGTTCAAAGTAGCCACTAATAAGTTGCTGTCACGGCCTGGACTGGGGAAGCGTCAGATTTACTGCTATCCACTAGGAGGCTGATGTCATGGCCTAAACTGGGGAATCGTCGCATTTAGTGCGATACTCTAGATGTTGATCTCATGGCCTAGGCTGGGGCAGCATCATATTTACTGCTACCCACTAGGACGTTTACGACATGGCCTAGATTGGCGAAGCATCACATGTATTGCTAGGAGTTTGGGGTAGCATAAATTGAGTTGCTGTTCCTAATGGTGTGCTTTGTGTTGGTTCCCTGGGAAACGTCACATTGCTAGCAATTCTTTATTGGTATTCGATGGCATATTTTGTAAGGACGTGCATTTCTGCCTGGTGAATAACATCGATAATGCTCGGGATGGTTTAAAAACAAACGTCATTTTGCTTAAACGACCTTGAACGGTGCTTTTTTTCTTAGTTGCCACCTTCATTATATTTTGTTTATAATTTTAGCACTTATATTTGGACAAGTCTTTGTTTGCAACACTTAATGTCAAAACGGATGAATTTCCCCTAAAGTATAACCCTTTCACTGCCAGGTCGTATTAAACAGGGTTCTTTTCTAAAGTCCCGCTGTATAACGCGATTTGATGTAGCATTCTCTAGGCTAGGATACCAAGATCCTGACTACTTCGTCGTGATTGGCTCACTTCCTCTTGGTTTCCCAGGGTCATATTGAAGTTTGCTTTTTTTCATTGCACTTAAGCCTAACAAACAAACAAAAAATGGTATGCTTCACGGAATCCGACCGACCCTAACTTTTCCGTCCAGTGGCGGCACCAGGGGTGCACCATGACCCCCCCCCCCCCGAAATATTTCATGTCCCCCACCTCCCGCAACCCTAACACTCAGGTCACCACCAGAAAAAAAAAACTAAACAAAACTTGCAGGCTAACTTGAAACCAACTGAATAAACAGAGCTTTCATATTTATATATTTTTTTAGCAACGTGGCATTATGTGTGCAGCCTAATTAATTTTGTGTGTTAATGGGGCGTATTTTACAAGTAAATTGTACTACATTGAAGCTTAGGTTACGTTCATGTTGGTTTAAACGGAATAAAACTGCTTAATACTGTTGCCTTGAAAAAAAATATCCTTGGCTCACTGTTTCTAGAGTGGTCCGGCGGGGGGCGGGCCCCCACCCCCCCCCCCAAAAGAAACAAAAAAAAAAACAATTCAGTCCTGACATCGTCACTGTCCTTCCGTCGTGACAGTTTTTTTTACTAAACTTGCAGTGCGAGTGCAACCTTATGACAAAAATTACCAAGAAAAGTTATCAACATCCGGGTTTCACTAATGCATAGCTAAGCTAAACGTGAAACAATGTGTATTTTGTACGCAGAAGATGATTCATCATAGTCCTGTATTTAAAAAATGTTTGATAAAAAAATTGAAAAGAATTTTTATTTCGACCTACCGACCTTATTTATTTCAGCAATGTTACGCGAATTGCATAATCTTTTTTGTTGGGCATTAATTGGTAGTACGCACCAAGAACTGATTGGGTCATTAGAAGAAAGTTAAGTTAAAACCGTTTGTAGCAAACGCACACCCCAAGACAGTTTTTGATTTTCCCCCTAAAAAGTCTTACTCCTATATTTTTGCCCTACAATCCGTTAAAGTGTACAATAACGTAAATTCCATAGTCCATACGAGTTAATAATGCAATGAAGCTAAAACTACACGGTTTTAATCTTAATTTTTTTTCTTTTTTATATATATTGTAAGAGTAAAATTCGACCACTTACCGTGTTGAAAGACAAGGACAGGAGTAGCAAGAACAAATGGTAAAAATAGTACCTGAAAGAAAATCATTAAATGATAGACCAAAAAAAATATACATATCAAAAAGTCATATTGAAACTTAGATGCAGAAATGACAGTAGTTACTCAGTGGCATCCTTTGCCAAAGATTTTTCAATAATAAACCAAATCACTCCAAAATCAAACACCAGATAAATGCACTAAAACCAGATAAATGCACTAAAGCCTATACAGGATAAAGGCTGCATTAAACAAAAATTCTTAAACAAGAACGACCACATAAGGTGTAATACAGTGTTGCACGGTATTAAGTTTTTGCAAGACGGTACTGTACGGTTCTGAAAACGGCGGTCTACGGTAATATCATGGTAATTTAGGAAATAATTTAGCGTATTATCCACTTGAGCACAAAAGAATCAAATATGGCTCTTTTCGTTTATTTTTTTTACTAATAGCGTGACTTCGCTTTCTTCATGATTTGACGCTATTATGGCACCGACAACACAAACACGCTGGGACACGCTTGTTGCTAAAGAGCTGCTCCCCCAACACCCCCTTCCGAAATGTGGGCACTTCATCTGCCTAGCAGTGGGATCAGATTTCACTCCCTCGTGCAAATTTCACACCTCAGTATCGGCGCCTATTTGTGCCAATTTAGTTTAAAGAATTGCTGCCATCAAAAAGACAGTAAAGCTGGTTCGTGAATGGTCGTCAGCATCACGGTAATACCGCTGCTACGGTAATACCGTGATGCTAAAAAAGGAACAATATTGATACCTTATTTTTTTTTACTGTCAATACCGTGAGTACCGATTTAGGCCTACCGTGCAACACTAGTGTAATACTCCTCTTACATTATAAATGATGTTCGGTATGAGTATCGCGTATAAGTCTTATTTTTTTTGCGGAATTTGTCAACGTTTTTCTTTGAAACAATTACTATACAGATACAAATCTGCAAACTGGTTGTTTTTGTATTATGAAACTGCAGCGTTATACTAATGCTATAACGATAAAATGTAACAATGACGACAAAGGCACGGTGAAGTCCAAAAAGTAGGTGTAACCATGTTTAAAACTGCACAACTTTCCAACAGGTTTTACGATAAAACCATGAATGGACCGTTGAAACTAAGCACAGGACGCAGTATTTATGGGGTACAAGCTACACATTTATATCTTGGAATTCTAATATAAGCAAGGTAAGTCCTGAGCGATTTTGTATTTCCTGTTTAGTTTTTTTTTCCCCACAAGCATCAACGACTTGGGCGCTGCAGTTGGAGAGCACTTATTATCCTACACAAGGACGCTGGTAATTCGTTTACTAGAATGGACGCCAGGCTTGACAGGCTTGAAAAAATTGATTTTTCAAAGAAAACTCTCAAGAACAACAAGATTTTTCACAGAAACTGTCCTAAGAACAACAAGATTTTCAACATAAAAATTTCCTAGGACGAACAAGATTTTTCACAAAAAAAACACTGTCCTAAAAAGTACAGCACGATTTTTCACAGAAAACTGTCCTAAGAAGAACAAGACTTTTCACAGAAAATGTCCTAAGAAGAACAAGACATTTCACACAAAAACTGTCCTAAGAACAAGATTTTTCACAGAAAACTGTCCTAAAAACGATTTTTCACAGAAATGTCCTAAGAGAACAAGACATTTCACAGAAAATGTCCTAAGAACAAGATTTTTCACAGAAAAATATCCTAAGAAGCACAACAAAATTTTACAGAAAATGTCTAAAAAGAACAAGACATATCACAGACAATACCCTAAGAAGAACAAGACATTGCAGAAAATGTCCTAAGAAGAACAAGACATTTCACAGAAAATATCCTAAGAAGAACAATACATTTCACAGAAACTGTCCTAAGAAGAACAAGTAGAAGGATTTTCACAAAAAACTGTACTACGAAGTAGAAGGACTTTCACAGGAAACTGTCCTAAGTACAAGATTTTCACAGAAAACTGTCCTAAGAAGAACAAGGCGTTTCATAGAAAATATCCTAAGAAGAACAACACATTTCAGAAAATTGTCCTAAGAAGAACAACACATTTCAGAAAATTGTCCTAAGAACAAGATTTTCCCCAGAAAATGCCCTAAGAAAAACAAGATTTTTCTCAGGAAAGTATCCTAAGAAGAATAAGATTTCCATAGAAAAATGTCCTACGAACAACAAGATTATCAACACAAGATTTTTCACAGATAACTTTCCTCAGAAGAACAAGATTTTTCACAATTGTCCTAAGTAGGATTTTTCACAATTGTCCTAAGTAGGATTTTTCACAGAAAATGTCCTTCATAAAAACTGTCCTAAGAAGATTTTTCACAGAAAAATGTTCAAAAAAGAACACGATTTTTCACAAAAAAAGTCCGAAGAAGAACAACAAGATCTTTCACAGAAAAATGTCTGAAGAAGAACAACACAATATTTCACAGTAAACTTTCCTGAGAACAAAATTTTCACAGAAAAATGTCCAATGGACCGGTCGTTATTTTTTAGGGTGGGCCAGAGGAAATCGCAATGGGACTACCAAATTTTCGATGACCCTCTGCCCTTCCAAATACTGAAAAAAATCTTAACCACTTCCCCTAATCAAGGCCCACAAATATTGTGCCCCCCCCCCCAATAAAAATATGCGCTTTTTGTACGCCTATTGAGACTTTTTGCATATGATTTCCTGCAGCCAAAGTAGAAAAACTTGCTTCATTCTTACACCCATCTTGTTTCGAGTTTCATACAATAAGTATGATGAACACACTCTTTGCTTATATGCCCACATCCGTAACACAATAAGCACTGGAAACACAGGAGAATGCAAGAAGCCAGGAGGAAAGGCTTTTCAGGAAAGTTTATTGAAAAAGCTACAGGGTGGCTAAATCCAAATTTTTTTGTTAGCACCCTCCGGAACTGTAAAAGAACTTGCAAAATTACCTATTCTATTAGACATCACCTGACCCTTTACGGTTTTGAGGGCGCTAACAAAAAAGTTGGGACTTAGAAAACTTTGGGTCGTCAGTTTTTTGTGGACCACCCTGTATACTTGTTGAGCTAGTAATAATAGCTTCGAAACCTTGTAAACAGTCATATCAAAAGAGGACTTGAGAAGCTAAGGAGTTTTTAGAAATGTTGACTGCTGAAAATGTACTTTTTAAACGTGCAAAAATGACTTCTTCGTGTATGGTCAGTTTTTTTTCGACGGGACCTAAAAATCTATGACTCCCCTCCTCCTTCCCCGGCGATAAATAGTGACCTGTCCATACGAAGAACAATAATATTTTTCACAGAAAAGAGTCTTAAGAACAACAAAATTTTTCATAGAAAAATATCCTATGAAGAACAAAAGATTTTTCACAGATAACTGTCCTAAGAAGAACAAGATTTTTCACAGAAAACTGTCCTATGTGGAACAACAAGATTTTTCACGGAAAAATGACCTGCGAAGAACAAGATTTTTCATTGTTGCATTTAATAAAGTAGGCGTGAAGCATTTGATAACGCAAAGGTTCACCGAAAAACTTAGTAGCTGCACAACTAAAAGCAAATGCTAATTTTTTTTTCATTCAACGTCTGTGATCCCTAAAAATTTGGGTTTTAGTTGCCGATCGGGAATATAGATTACCTGTGTTTTTAGCATTCCTTTCCAGATGGATGCTTTTCTCCTGGAGTTTTCTTGTCGTTTCAGATTCGCTCAACCTCGCAACCCAGTGTGCATGCGCGACGCCATCATTTTCCTCCAACGTGATCATGACGGTCGTGCCAAGATTTTCTCCTCCCGTAGCTTCGCTTTCGCTTACACCTGTTCCTGTGCCTGTGCCTTCGCCTTGCCAATGGCTTCGCCCTCGACTGCAGCCTGCCGGCCGCGGCCCCTTCACCTGGGCCTCGTACTGCTACCCAGCCCTTCTCCCATCCAACCAATTTCGTGCCACTTCGCCATTCAACTCATACCGCATCTTTCTTCTGGACGACCGTTTACAAATATCACCTCTGTGAACCTCTCTCGCCACCTTCGGTAGCTTCCGTGCCCCAGCAGTTTCGCCATCACCACCTTCCGCACAGCTCCCGATTCCCGCTCGGCTTGCAACCAGCCTTCTCACCCCATTTTTCTGCTGCGTCACTAGTTCGAGTTGCACATGGGGATGCCACCACTCACCGTGCTGCTTCGCCTCTTCCGACTCCTGGTCAAACTCGCCATCTAATTATAATAAAACTGTTTAACCACAGATAATGGTAAGGAACTTGGAAGGGGGATGACCCACTAACACCAATCCTAATTTAAAATAGCGTGGATACCACAAAAGCCAAGTTAAGTTTTATTGGTGTTTAAAAAATTGTGAGTACAAAAATCCGGTCGGTCTCTTTAGAACTTTGTAAGTTGGAGTCTGTTTAAGGCGTTTCGGAAACCAGCTGCTGTACGCGCTGAAATTGCTTCTTCAGGAAGTGAGTTCCAGGCAGGGATTACCCTAATGGCAAAGAAATTTTGACGGCACTCCCGATTGCAGGATGGGACTAATAATTTTAATGAGTGACCCCGATTAGAGCGTACCAAGTTGAGGTCGAAGAAAGGCAAATCCACTTTCACAAGGCCACGAAGAATTTTGAAAGTGAGAATTAAATCAAACTTCAGCCTACGTAATTCGAGCGATTCAAGACCTGTTTTCAACAAGCGCTCACAGTAAAGCTTGTCTCGCAGACCAGGAAGGCCCTTCGTAAAGCGGCGCTGCACAGACTCAACCCGATCGATATCCTTTAACAGGGATGGCGACCACACCTGACTAGCGTATTCCAGCAATGGACGGACAAAGACCTTAAACGCCCAAACCCTTGTCCTGACATTCCCAGACGTAAAACAACGATTTACAATGGCAAGCCGTTGGTAAGCTGCAGCAGTGACCTTCGTACAATGCAAGGTTGATTTTAGGTTTGATGTAAACCAAACCCCAAGGTCACGGACCTTGAAAACATCAGGTATATATGGTTTTCAATGCTGTTAGAAAAACAAGAATTTTGTTTACCAATGTGATAGGACTGACACTTTGGCTGGGAAATGGGCATTTGCCAGACACTCGCCCAGTTATAAACATTCGTTATTTCAGTGGCAAGCACCGAATGATCAGTGGTGTCAACAATGGCTGAACCAAGCTTGAGGTCATCAGCAAATTTTAATTCATGAACTGCATGGTGATTACAATTTAAGTCATTCAAATAAATAACGAAAAGCAAAGGACCCAGGACTGAGCCCTGAGGTACCCCGCTAATAATCTCAGCAGGTGTAGAAAAGAAGTTTTGAATAAGAACCCTTTGTGATCGATGTGTAATAAAGGACGAGATCCACATTAGAAGCTGACCACTGAAGCCGGTATAGTTTCAAGCTTGAATAACAATTTTCGATGGACTACGGATTCAAATGCCTTTTGGAAGTCAAAATAAATGACGTCCGACGGAACACCAATATCCAAAGCACTAGTCCACTGATCAAGTGCCACCAGTAGTTGATAAGTAGCGGATCGTCCCGGCATGAATCCAAATTGGTCCGAATTTATAATGTATCGTGCTTCAAGATAAGCCAGCATAGCCTCACGGATAATTGTTTCCATGATTTTACATGGGACCACGGTTAGCGCGATAGGTCTATAATTTAGAGGATTGGCTGCATCACCCTTCTTGAAAACAGGGATTACATTTGCAGAGCGCCAAATAGAAGGTAAAATGCCCACATGAAAAGACAGATTGAAAATAGTAGCCAAAGGATAGCAAATTTCATCACTCGCTGACTCGCTCACCCCAATCGATGACCTCCGCTTGATAACGGTGGACGAGGCTGCAACAACCCGCCGCCGCTTCACCCTCACCAACCGGCCACCCAGGGCCGTCCAAGTCCGGCAATCACCGTACGTCATGACTGCCAACATCATCTGAATGCCACTCATCTTACTACCAATGTTCAACAGCCTGCCACAACGAACACACCTCACCTTGCCCTACTCAATCTTGAACGTTCCCACAACTTTAACCTGGTTACCACTTCGCCCACCACCACGACCGCCAAGGAAGACAATCGATTTACCACCAACACCAGCAAATTTGCCCCGCCAACATCCAACTGCCAAGTCGGTATCCAAGAACCATACCTACGCCACTATCCTTGACGACCACAACGAACGTCACTGCAATCCACAGACGGATGACCTTCATATATTTTAGCTCCCGCTGTTAAACCATCGAAACACCGTTCACCAAACTCGAGCGTACTGCCGGCTGGTGGACCCTCACCACCAAGGCCGGCAACCACTCCTGACGTCAACGCTGCTCCCCATTCGCTTGCCGCTTTGCCCCAACCAACGACCGCCCAACCCAGGCCAAACAGAACACCTGTCGGCACTCGCAAATCACACCATCGATCGTTTCGAGAACGACTCATCAACAGTGTCAACAAGACACCCTTCCACCAAACAAGATTTTAAGAAACTACAAAAATATGCAACAACAAAAAGAAAACAACGCATGACCAAGAACAAACAAATATGACCTCACCACTGACCAAAGATTCAACCCCATCACCATTCAAGGAATCAACAGGCGCTACCACAGGCATGCCGTTACCTCCACGCTTCCAATTCTTATCGCGGTTTTTAAGCCTAACCAACCACCGATATTCTCCTTCCGGCCATCCTGCTTCATCCAGTTCAAAACGCCATTGACATCAAGAAAGGCAAATGATCACTTCTACAAACCCGAAACAAGATTATAAATTTTTGGTCTTCACGCCAAACACCAAAGGACATACACGAACCTCCGCCCTTAAAGATCAAGGCTCAAGATCTCAGAAAGTTTTCACTACCCACAACAAACTGACCAAACCAACCAAGAAACCCAGCAGCCATCACCAAAAAAAAAGGAGGAACAAGAAAGAAGAAACAAGACCACAAAACAAATCAAAGCAACAAAAAAAATTCCGAACAAAATCGGAAATACCAAGATAAGTCAAAAAAAAAAAAAAATCAGCCACCAGCATCACCCGCAGCCTCTTAAAGAACCTAAAAACCGACAACGCTCAAGGCCACAGACAACACAACTCGCAGCAACCCCCACGAGACGAAAGTGGGAAAATGTTAAACAACGATTTGATCTTCCGACAATCAACATCCAACAACCTTTCCCTAGGACAAGTACAAAAAAAAAAGAGGACAATAAAGACTAACGAATAAAACGTACTATAAAAGGGAAATAAGGAAGAAAAAAAGTGAAATACTGAAAATTCACTCAAACTTCAATCTCCACCATCCTGCCCACAAGCCAAAACAACAGAGTCTACCGCCTCTCTACACAACCCAAATGTCACAATTTTCAAGACCCTGATTACCACCCTTCCCAGCAAGCCCCTTGGGACAAAAGGCGGGAATAAAAGTCGAAGAGAACGCTTTGGTCTCCCGCAAAACTCGCAACAAAACTCGCAACAAAACCAAAATGGCTATAACGAGAGGGGGAGATCCCAACCACTGCCTTCCAGATGTCACAAGACAACACTATCACGCAACTTATCACAAGCAACCCATGAAGAAATAGAAAGATGCAAGTGTGCAGGAATCATATCATGGAAGAAATGACAGACCTACACCAAGCATGCGCCCTCCATCGCTCGTGCGACTATTACAAAAAACCGTGCTCCATATGCAAGACAATTTCACCAAAACATTGGGCAGCAATCTTAAAAATGAGAAGGTAAAAAAACCCGTGAAAAAACTCAAGTGCTCCACCGACACCAAGAAACTCTTCTCGACTTTCTGACATAGTATCTCCAATTTCGTCGTCGACACCGTGTTCCGCCAACCCATCCCTGTCGAAAACACACAGTGTGACCTCTCAGAAAAAAACAACAGATGAATTTGAACTCTCCACAATCCCTGAAGTGTTGGAAACAAACATCAACCCATCAACCGAAAACACGATGGACAAGTCAACCCTCCCAAGCATGAACATCCCGTCCAACCCACAACCCACTTACTCACCAGAGCCAACAAAGACCGAAACCGAAATTGCTACAACAACCACTACTGAACCCCAACCACCTTGAATTATTTTCCCTGGAAAGCCTAAAAAAACGAATTTCCAAAGGTTTACACCTCTCCAGCAGCCAAAAGAAAAAACTTAAGGATAATTTAAAAGATTTCCACAAACACCGTACATTACGAGCATACATCCTCCATATGCACAGCAAATAACGTTCTCGCGTCCAAGGTACAAGAACAAGAAAACATCGCAAACTTGAACCAAAGACTTTCTACCAACCCCTCAAAACCCATAACGATTTCATCACCAAACCCACAACAATTTCATCACCAAACGCTTGGCAATTATTACAACACGTCTCTAATTAAACCAATTATAAAAAATACCCAAAGTGGCCACGCAACAAACTGGGCCCCACATCAACAAAAAGACCCATGCTACTTTTCACCATTAGGATTGACGACTCCAATATCCCACTGGAAATAGCTTCCGATTCTTCCACATCCATAAACAAGAACCCTTTGCCCGTCAACGACACTCGAATGAAGGACTGGCTATCAACTACAAATCTACCAAAGGAAAAATTCTCTACACAATCACTTTGGCAATACGATGAGAATGACATTTCCATCCCCGCCACTCCATCCATGAAACAATGCTCAAATGTAAACACCAGATCACTATCATGCTCGAACTGCAGATCGAAAGCGAAAGTTTCAGCTTCAACTTCCCAACCAAGCCGTTAAGTTTATGCATTGAAAAAAATATATAGAGAGAGAGAGGAAGAAAAACCAAATCATGGACAGGGGACTTTGTGGTTCTTTCTTTTCACCATGACTCAAGTCTAAAATGAAGAAGAAGAAGAGAGCTCCCGAGCAAAAAAACCAACAAGAAGCAAATCCTTCCTCGACCATTCAACCTCAAGACCTTCAAAAAAAATGGGGGGAAAACCCTGGAAACCCACAAAGCCTCCACCCATCACCGTCTCACAATCTCAATTCAGTGACGGTGAAAACATTCACGGGGTCCATCATCACCACCTTTCCCATAAAGATGATCATGATGGAAACAATTTGACAATCACGAACACTTCAACTCGAACACTTCAATCAACTCAAACACTCCAATCAACTCGACCTCTTCACACACAAAAAAAAAAGCCAACATGGACAACAACCACCCAAAAATCACTCTCCAATCCTTTACAATCACCCCATGAATTTCAATCAAGAGCCACTGCAGGTGGCCCATTTTATATGAGGAGTGCGTCGCACATGCGCACTGGGTTGCGAGGCTGAGCGAATCCGAAGCGACGAGAAACCTCCAGGAGAAAAGCATCCCTCTGGAAAGGAATGATAAAAACACAGGTAATGTATATTTCCTCTAAGCAAGCAATAGAAACAATTTTCAGCCGGCCAAACAGGAGGGCCGACAGAATACTGTTTTTTTTTTACGCTGGTAGCCACTGGCGTAGCAAAGACGAATAATATTTAGGGAAGGGGTTGAAGGAAAAACATTCCAAGTGGATTCAGTTTTTGCCCAAATTAATTTTTGTAATTCTCTAAAGCGTCTATGAACAGCTCTGGAAACATTACGGTACATTCCCCGTAATGTGTTGTTAAGGTCAGAAATCATAAAACGACCCAGATGTGTACCCCCCCCCCCCACCCAAGATCGCAATTTAGATTTTAGATCGCAATTTTTCTGCTAGAATGTACTAATTAAATCGTGGTTTTTCTGTACCTAATTAAACTAAAAGCTCTCATACATAAAGCAAACTAAATAAAATAGTAATCTTATAAAAGTAACTTCCTGAACAAAAGAGAATGAAGGGACTGCTATAATGCCAGACTAAACCCAGATTACGTACGTAAATGATCGCTTAAACGCCGAATTTTTCAAGATGGAGTTATAGGCCTAAACACCTTCCCTGGACTGAATGTAAATTTGAAAAATGAATTATGGGCATCATGAAATTCGGTGAAGACGTTCGTCTCGTCCCCCCCCCCCCCCCCCCCCCGTTTTTTAACCCAATCAAACTTTGTTACGGCCCACCCTCTTTTTTTTTTATCGAATTAACTTTAACAGGCCATGGGCGTTTAATAC
>JAHWFP010029389.1:0-22370 GCA_023313725.1 Lithobius niger
CGAAGACGTGGCTTTGACTGGCGAAAAATATGGGCTAATATCACCTTTCGAATCTTCGGGTTGACCCCACAAGCCCCAAACTTAAGACAGGGGGTTTATCTCTTAAACGACAAGACGCTTGTAAATATTATATCGAACTCCCGAGGCTTACGAGCCGTTTCAAGCCTGCTGCTGAGATAGGTCAACGTTAGTTAATTACAACATCACCAGGTGAATGGCTCCCTTTTGCTGCGGCCTCTTTTGGCGCAGGAACAGACTGTTTGTTTTCAGGGCGCAAAGCCAAAGAAAACATCCGCTACTAAACGAAATGACCGTTGTGATGTTCTCTCCAAAGCCGGTCTGCAATAAAGCTTAATCCACTTGACCAACGAATGGCTTTTGGACGTAATATTTATAACCTGCAGCTCCTGTACATTTTCTCTCTTTTATCTTTTTGTTCGTTCACTCCTTCTTTGAGTAAAGTCGACGTTGCTTAGAACAAAACAACCGCTCATTCCAAAGCCATGCTGCCTGTAAATTGCATAAACGTTTCAAGCAGTCTGCATCACAATCGAAAATATAGTAGCTGTAAATAGGTAAACAAGATTTTATTCCAAGCTCCGGGTTTGTAAATTATATATATTGCAAGTTGCCTGCACCAGAATTGAACATTTAGTAGGTTATAAAGATAAACAGGCCTTCATTCCAAGCACGTGGTTTGTAATTTACTTGCATTTCAAGCTGACATTTATATAGTCAGCAAGGTTATTGGGCAAAGAAGCGTTTATTCCCAATTTCCTGTTTGTGAACTGCATGTATTTCAAGGTGTATGTATTTCAATTGAACGTTTAGTTGGCGTAATCCAACCAAGCATTTATTCCAAGTTTTATGTTTGTAATTGCCTGTGTCAAGCTGCGTACATCACAACGGCACAAGCTTTTTTTAATTGTTTTCCTCGTAAACTTCCATTGCGATTGGTAAATATACACCTTTTTCTGTGAAAACATATATTTTTTTATAGTAATTCTGAAATTTGTTGCATTGGTGTATATTCTTGCCGCTGTTTGTTTACAATTTGTATTGCCGGGTTTGAAAAATCAGTCTCAGGCAGTCATTTTCCTCATTTTTCAACGTGAAAGTGAAATAAATACCCATTTCTCTCTGTCTCTTAATGATAACTAAAGTAACCTATCTCACGTTCAGTTGTGGTGGCTCATTTAGCAAGCATTTATTGTATGTGGGGGGAGTTGAGGCTTTATGACGCATAGATAGCTATAAAAAAACTTGTGAGGCAAGTTTCTTATACGTATACCATTCTTCTACTTTTATGTTAAAATAAATCACGGATTGGACGTTATGCGCATTTCTAACCGGAGTTTTCTCTTCAATTTCTGGCAATATTTTCTCCTATTTTACTCCCCCTATTTTCCCCTATTTTACTCTACAATAGTAAAAAAAAACGGCTTAAAATGGCTCTATAACGCATAGACAGCCAGGAACGTGCTTAGGCCCTCGAGGACAGGGGCAACTTTCATTTTATACTTGGGAGATTTGTTTTTTTTTTCTTTGTTTTATCCTTTTCTGCCCCTGTTTGCAACCCTTTCCTAGATTTTGCGCTCTTCTGTCCCTCTTTGCACCACTTTCTCAGGCTTTTTGACCCTATTTTGCCTTTTTTTTTAAAACCCTTTTACACCATCACTACAGCAAATGTTGGCCATTTTTTTTTAAAAGGGCACTTTGCCATGAAGGCAGGGCTTGGGTCTCCTGCGACTTTCTTCCCCCTGTCTGCACGGCTCTATAAAACGTGGTGTGTTGCAGGTTTCTTATCCGTGTTACCTCTCTACTTGTATAGTTAGCACAACTAGTCGGCATTTCCTCTTTAGTTTCTGGCAATATTTCACGTGTAGCGCTAGTCTACAGTATTTAAAAGGACTTAAAAGAAGAGAGAATACGTCGTTTATATAGAAATTCTATCAAGAACGTATTGTCTTCTGACATCGCATCTTCCCAGGCCTCCGTAAGAAGCCAAACTATCATTTGCCCAACGCATCCTGGACCACAATGTAGGGATTAAGTTTCTTCATTGACGATGAATAGAGGAGAAGATAGGAGATAATAGGCGGTTTAGGAGAAGTGCTGACGCGGAACGCTATGAATATTATCACCTTAACTCATCTTCCATAATCGCACTCATCACCTTTTGCGATTGCAGCGGCACCATGCGGCTGAATTTATAACTAGATCGACACGTCCTCTTGCCTCCCAGTGCTCCCATTCACAAGACTTATTAAGCCCACATCCGATTACAGTGATAAGGGCCCGACCTGACAAACGACCCGCCAATGATCACGTCCAACCACCGAATAAACCACACGCGCTGGCACCGGAACTTTAGTTCACTGTATAAATCTAGAATATTGGTGGAGATGGCATCTATAGGTAAAGTGTATAGAGTTTTTACCGCGGCAGTGTAGGGATCAGTTTAAAAAGCCGTGAATACTTTTGCTGGAGTATTGGTTGAATTAATACACCAACTGTCTTCGACTCTTAACTGAAAGACAAATTCTTTTTGATGTCGTTTATTGAGGGAGGGGAGGGGGAATTAAGGCTTAATGGCACGTCGACAATGAGGTCATTAGCGCCAACCTCAGTCACAGCGCAGTGCCCCGGGTTGCCACTGCGCTACACATTACAGAAATGTTAAACAAACCCCATATCCAGTTCTTATCATACATTTGTACCTCCTGCAAAAATTTAAAATCCTGGACAGGAGGGCAGACTTATCACCCAATTGACGCGCTATGTCGCGTGGAAGATGGAAATGGAAGCGAACACCATTAAGATGGTGACAATTAACAAGCAAGTGACGGACCATAAGTGGCCGTCGACACCAATGACATACAGGAGGGATAATCCCCCTCAAAAGGAAGCAATGAGTAAGATTGGTGTGACCAATAGGCAAACGGGGCTAACACCACCGCTTCCCTGCGACTACGGCGACAAGCCTAGTTCCATTCCTGGA
Organism: Lithobius niger; assembly: GCA_023313725.1. Taxonomy (NCBI): domain Eukaryota; kingdom Metazoa; phylum Arthropoda; class Chilopoda; order Lithobiomorpha; family Lithobiidae; genus Lithobius; species Lithobius niger. The sequence goes on from JAHWFP010029389.1 coordinate 3,002, forward strand.
CAGCGCCTTTAATGGCTTTTATGGGTCAAGTCTTTTAGCGGTACATTATTATCGGATTACTGAATCTATATAACTATGATCGTAACTTTTGTTTGTGTGTGTGTGTGTGTGTGTGTGCATGTGTGTATGTATGTGCGTTTCCGCAATGGTATTGAAGTCAGCAGTGGAATCTCGATAATCTTTATTCTGTTGAAGTCCACAGTGGGAATCTCGATGATCGTTAGTCTATTGAAGTCCGCAGTGGGAATCTCACTAATCTTAATTTGTTGTTTGTTTGTATGTCTGTTAAACAGAATTGTCTGTATAACTAATGATTCAAACTGTGTTTTCAACAAAGATACACAGTACAGATGACGTCATGTTTTTTTTTTTCCCAGTCACAATATTTTTATGCAAACGGGATCTAGGCCTCTTAACCTTGGACCTAACTAAATCTAATGAAAGCTTGGGCACTGCTAACGGGAAATCACAACAATGCTCTATAAAACTGGCCTCATAGGGCGGGCTGTCGTAATAATGATTAATGTCTGATTAATGAAGTCTGAATGATTTTGATAACTGAGAGTCAAATCCGTAAATCCCTTGCCAGTTTAGTGATTTGGGCACTTAAATCCGCAAATAGGGCATAGAATGCATGTGGGAAATTAAAAATGAGTAAAAAAAAAAATCGGTTTTAGAGTTATCCTGAAACCAGACAGTCACCAGGGCAGGATAAGAAGCTCCTCTGATCTGCTTCGCATCAATTGTCAATTTAAAAAGTTTCGATGATGAACTCTGGCTACGTTTTCGGTCCTTGTTTTATATTCCGAACTAAAAAAAAAATGAGTGGGTACACATTTTTTGTGCCACGATTTTCATATGTCGTCACTAGTGGCCGAGTTATTTCAGAGCTGAGTGCAGCTCCCTGAAAAGGTTGCCTGGTCGTTGAAGGAAAGGAGACTGTGCCATAGTCTGTTGACAGCCAGTACAGGCCAGGGTAGTGTAAGAATTATACAAGGTTAAAGCTTGATATTTTAGTGGCAGAAAAATAATCCTGTAACGATCGCCTTACAGCACCTATTTCTGCTACTAAAACGGCTAGTGCAGGAGGGAAGTGAGAATGGGATGCAGTAAAGCTTATAACACATTACTCCGTTCCGTCGGTTCCGTTCCGTCACGTCTCGTTTTAGGCCGTCAATTTTCTGTTTGGATTAAAAGCAAGTAAATTAGAGGAGTTGCGTGCACTGCTTCGTCCCGTTCCGTGACGACCCGTCGGCTGACGGATGGAAGTATCGAGGCAGAATCCTTTCAGTCAAAACTGATCGCATCGGAGAAGTGTACACACGTCCCGTCAGCTGGTCGCACACTACTCCGTTCCATCCCGTTCCGACGACTGACGGCAACGGATGGTCCAGCGCACATTGCTTCTGTCGCAACCCGTTTCAGTCGGGTCCGCTGAGCTATTAAATTTGATCGCGCCCCAATTGGCAGTGCAAATGAAGACGGACTGGTAGTGACCTTTAAGCCGCTAACTAAATAGAAAGTCGTAGTAAACTAGGTATTAATTCTTTACGCTCGGACATGATGACATTTAAGTCCAGAAGGCAACTGAAATAGGTTCGCTTCTGTATTTAGTAGGGGAAAGGCGTTGTATGCAGGCGCGTGACGGACGACGACGGCCGTCGACTGACGGCAGGACCGTACATTTCTTCGATGCGATCAGATTTTAACTGAAAGGATTCTGTCGCGACAATCCTGTTCGTCAACCGACGGTCGTCGCAGAACGGGACGGAACAGTACACGCGGCTTCTCTAATTTACATGCTTTGAACCCAAAAAGAAATTTGACAGCCTGCGACGTGACGCAACGGAACGCAGTAGTGTGCTACACGCTAGTGTGCTAGTTTGCTACAAGCTAGTGTTCTAGTAGTGTGCTACAAGTTAGTGTGCTACAAGCTAGTGTGCTAGTAGTGTGCTACAAGCTAGTATGCTATATGCTAGTGTGCTACAAGCTAGTGTGCTACAAGCTGCATTACAGCCATTTTATAATAACAATTATAATAACAATTTTGTCACGATAGCAACAGGCCTGGCAAGGACCCTAGGATCACTAACAGCCAGCCTCAATTAAAAAACAGAAGACAATCACAAATAATGATACAGATTGGCCAAGGGAAGGTGAGGGATTAGGTATTGGGACACGAATGCCTTACCACCAAGGTTAGACCTGCCAGGGACTCTACGGCTCCCGATGGCATCGCCAAACGTGTTGGACACGGGAGGTGCAGGATCGGCCCAAGTTAAAAATAAAATCCAGATGAACAAATGAGACCGTTAAAAAGCAACGTTATATAATACAAAGAATGGCTATGATAAGTACTAAAAACAAAAGCATCCCCAAAATGAGAATTGTCACCAGTTAAAAATGAATAAATAAGTAAATAAAAACACTTTGTTGCAATAGCAACGGTTATTTATTATTTTATTCTTATTCTGCGAGTTTTTACTTTTTCATGCACTTTAAAGTCTTTTACTTGACTTTGTCTTTTTATCCGTAGCTTGTTTTGCTTGATAACGAAGCGGGCATTGCTTCGAAAGGTCGCAGATTGGTTATTTTATGTACAAAGTACTAGCTTTCTATTTTTAATCGTTACGTCTTTAGTCCTTATACTATTTCATTCGTTGTAATTAGCAGATTGCCAACACAAGTACTTTTATCTCTGTAACCTGAAAACAAGCGAGAGCTATTAGATCTATGTTATTTTGTTACATTGGTATTAAGTTTCGCTGAATGATGCGCCCGTAAATTTCATCCTGCTGGCGCCTGCTTTCTTGCGTCACCCTAGCAAATCGCTCTCGATGAATAATGATGTAACGTCACTTTTCTTACGCGGCATATTTTTCAACGTCTTTCCACCCTCTTTAAACCTGAATTGGAGCGTTTTTATATCTAAGAGAGGATTTATTTTGTGTGAGAAAATAGCTCACCGAAGGTAACCGATCTTTTTTTTCCCCTCACCCTTACTTACCACAATTTTACGTTTGTATGATTGTTGTTTGTTGAACTTCCGGGGCGTCTGTTTGCTGCATACAGCAAGGTTTGTAGCATGATGCGTTGTGTCAGACACGAATCATCCTAAAAAAAAAAACACTCTCCATTACTTAGGCAATAAGCTTTTTACATGTTTTCATCGATATTTGTTTTTTTTCGTTATCGCGTCAACAGGGCTGCAGGGCTGACAACAGTGAGTATTATTTGAGTTTTATTCTGGTAGATTCGATTGTAAATGGCGGTAAGTGGCTGCAGTACAGGTGCTACAAGTGCCTGTAATAATTTAGGTCACTTATGATAAAAGACACACTACGCACACGAGTTTCCACAACAGTTAAACTTCAAAGCTACTATGTAGCACCTTTTCAGGCCTTATGTACTAAAACACAGTAGTTACAATACCACTAATAAAAAAAAAACTTACGGTAAATGATAACCAAGTTTACTTTAGCAACATCATTAAAATCGTGCTGCATCCATATTTTTTTTTACTTGTTTGACCACCAACCACTCTGGAAGTTTAGGGTCTAATAATATGAATTTTAGCCCCTAACCCAAAGAAAACACCCCGATTAGAATGTAGGATTGTTTTCAACGTCCGTCATGGGTCCTAAATTAATGAAAAACTACAAAACGCAACTATCAAAAAAATGCACTTGCGAATACGGAAAAAAATAAAAATACTAAATACTAAACTAAATACGATGAGTAAAAATCAGCAGGGAGAAGCAACGTACACGAAGTAACTCACCGTTGGTTTCCTGTAGTTCACACGGCTTGCATGCTGTGTTCTGCCTGTACACATACATGTACGCAGAGGTGTGTCCCATCAAAGATAATGACAGAGGTGTGCGCCTGTTTTTGTTTCTTCGGCAGTGGCTGTGAAATTGGGTTAAAACGTGATTTTACTCTGCCGTGGCAGACGTTGCACCAGTGGAGTGCCCGCACGAATTTGTGTCCAAGCAGTACATAGTGTATGTGCTGGAAGCACAAAAACTCTGTCGGCTCCTGTTTAGCGCACAGTAGGCAAAACTATGGGGATGGAGAGAAAACTGTGTAAATAACCGTGATATTTAGCTATGTCGTCGTTTAATATCGTTATGACACAAAGATAAATAAATTGGCCAGAATGTTCGTATTATGTGGTGATTTCATAAGGCTGATTTAGTGATTTTTTCAATTTCATTCAATACGTCCAATTTTAATAGGTTTGTATTATAGTGATTTTTAATATTATTAGCCTAATTTTCCTTCGTGTTTAGTGCAACCTATAAGCGGTGTACTGAGATGTGCTGTACTACACAATGTTCCACTTTTATTAAGTTCAGTACATCATTACTAACACAACAACGCAGCAAATAACGCGCAGTACAACAAACCAAGCCTGTCTATAAAATGCGTGATTAAAATTAATGGGTTGTCAAGTTGACTTATTCTCGGGTTGGGGGATTCAGGTTTAATGGCGCGTCGACAGCTATCCTAGGCTGCATCCCTATTATTGCGGGCATCCTTATTTAATTCAATGCCGTGACGATTTGTCGAAGAAGATGGGACATACAAAACGTCTGTTTTTGCTATTCGCTTCTTTAAATGGAATTGAAATCTGACGAGAGCATAACGTTGTTCTGCGAATTCTAAGCAAAAAACGCAGGATGACAAGCGTGCATGCCACAATACACGACTCGCTCATCACCCACCGTCCATATTTTTTTTTTTTGCATGAGTCTATTTCCTTCATGACGTACAGTTTTATTCAATTCAGTTGTTAGAAATTCCATTTTTACGAACAACGTTTTGTGTGAGACGCAAAACTACGCCAGCGACAAAAAAAAAAAAAAAAAAAAGATTTTGTTCCCCGTACTGGAATCGCCGAGTAATACAACAACGCGTGAGTGTACTATTATAAAATAACTCGCGTTCCAATTTTGTGGAAAGAAATAATTTGGCTTTTCCCACCTTTTTCTCTCTCTCAATTTTTTTTTTTTTGTCCCTTTCGGTTTTTTACTCTTTCCTTCTTAACTTTTTGCGCACAAAACTGAATTCCCATTTCAATCAAGTCTAATGTTGACACACGTCAGAAGCCTTCATTCTTCTCTCTAAGAATTAGGTTTCAGCGAGGGAAAAGACCAACAACTACGACGTTCATCATCATTCACGTGAGCGTTCTCCCGTCCCGCCAACGTGCAGTAACATAAAGTAGCTACCGAGCAACGTTGCAGTCAGTCAACGCTTAAAGAGAAATCGGGCGTGACCGACTACCGTTTACTTATTCTTTTGGGAAAAAGTTGGAGCGCTCGACAAGCGAATTGATTTGTGGGGTCGGTCCTAGCGCCATTCTAGAGTGGTGCATGTATGTTATCATTTCTGGTTGCTAATTTTGTTCTGTGTTTATGGTTGTCGTGTCGCCCGCCGCAGTTGTCCATAAGAGGAAGGGGGTAAGCTTGTTTGCGTATTGGTCACCCCAATCTTACTCTTTGCTTCCTTTTGAGGAGGGGGGATTATCTCTCCGGTATATCATTGGTGCCGCTGGCCACAACGTACTCCAATAACGTTCTTGTTTATTGTCACCAACTTGATGGTGTTCGTCCAGTCAGTCAATGCTTAAAGAGAAATCGGGCGTGACCGACTACCATTTACTTATGCCTTTGGAAATAGTTGGCGCGCTCGACAAGAGAATTGATCTGTGGGTTCCCAGCGCCATTTTAGAGTGGTACATGTATTTTATCACTTCTAGTTGCTAATTTTGTTTTGTTTGCACGTTTGTTGTGTCACTGCAGTCGCTGTGACAGGAGGTGGGTGTTAGCCCGTTTGCGTATTGGCCACACCAACCTTTTGGTAAATCACGAGTAGCTTTTGGTACGAATTAGTGTCTTATGTTGGCCTAGCTTACACTGAAACCACAAGAAATGGTAGGTTAACTATCTATATATATAATACGCTTAGGTTGGGCAAGCAAACTCATCATTATTATGCACTACAATGAAAGAGGGCGAGCGACCGACAATGTCAAACAAACAGATGTGGCCTATAACAATCGACATATTGCATTAATAAAGCTAGCTCTTAAGAGCCGACTTGGAAGAGTTTCAAAGTTGGTTGGGTAACAATCACTGCATGCACCAGCGATGTTGGGTTTTGTGAGCTTGGTATAGAACAGAGAAACGTCCTCCATTGAAAATAAACATTTACTTCCATAACACAAATCAGCAGGGGTTCAAAGAGGGAGCAGAGATGGGGATATTCAGACCACACAATAGGGGAAACCGGGGCCCACTACAGTGTTACGCTCAGGTATGTGGGAACCAGCTAGACCAGCGTATGTTATGCCGGGGGTACAGCTAGTGTTAACAAATCCTTGAATTAGTCTTACTGATTCGTTCATTGCTTGGCTAGGTGTTTGCTGTAGGTATGTCTAATAGATACATGCAGAATACAGCCGTTACAAGTATGGGATTAGACTAATGGACGATTTTGACACAAATATGGTTTCATCTAACCCTTATTGATATTCAGGCTTTTTCAGCATGAAATATCAGTCAGTCAGTACATAAAAAGCAGTAAGTAACCTCCTCGAGCAAAGCGAGATGACTGGTGCATGTATTTTATCATTTCTAGTTGCTAATTTTGTTTTGCGTGTATGTGTGTTGTGTTGTCACAGTCGCCAAAAGAGGTCGGTGTTGCCCATTGGAGTATTGCGCACACCAACCTTATTCCTTACTTTCTTTTGAAGAGGGTATCCCTCCTGCATATCAATGATGTCGCTGGCCACTAATGGTCTGTAACGTACTTGTTTATTGTCACCATCTTGATGGTGTTATCGCAGTTATCGCATCAGTTGGGTAATGAGTCTGTCATCCTGTCCGGAGTTTTTCAATATTTGCGGGAGGTGCAGATTTAGGATAAGATCTAAATTTGGGGTTTGTTTAACATCTCTGTAATGCGTGGCACCCGGGCCACCGCATTGTGACTGGGGTCGGTGGTATAACAACAATGATTGATTCTATTTGTATTTGCTACCAAAGCAACAATTTGAGAACAAATCAACGATGCTAAATGGGCTGCACATACCACAACAATTCTGTTAGGGTTAAAGACTTAAACCACTATTAAGTTGTCCTAGAAAGAATTCAAATTTTTGCGTAAATAGATGGATGCAGAAAAAGCCACAGAAATAAACTGGGCCACGTACAGGTCACGTATTTGGCCGTAGTTTGTCTTGGACAAACAATTCACAATAAAAATAGTTCGGTCTTGATTTAAAAAAGACCGCGTCACAAGCCAAAAATAAATAAAATCAAAATTAAAACAACAACGTTTTTTATTTTATTTTCAAGACTGACACCATTCCAACATGTTTTCACACCTGCAGGTCGTGCCATTTCAACAAAGTACACACTACACATGTCCCGCCGTTTTTTTTCCCTGCTGTTAGCAATTTTGCCATAATCTGTGGAGAAAGGTGAAAGATTACATTAAATTGTACTATACTTTAATTATACATTTATTCACTATTATTTTCCCGTTAGACATTTTTTGTGAACCCGACCTCCCTTTTTAAGGTGTATATTGTAAAACGTTCTAAGGATTTAAATCGTGAACTATCAATGATATCCTTGTTATAATTAATACAGTTACCTGAATGTTCCGTATTCCTCATGATTCTGTTACTTTATTGTCGGTAATATCATAGTCGTCCATCTTCAGTAATGAGATGGCGTATTATAAGCAAATGAGAAAAAAAGGGCCTAAAGATAGCGTTTAACTATTAAATAACTAGCTTTTGAGGTAATCGGTTTTTGAAAGCATTACACTAAAGCGACTAATTGCTGGTGGTAAATGAACAGACATAATGCAAGAGGCAAAACTAGACCGACCTTTGCGGCCATCATCAATAAATAATATTTTAATGGTTGTAACGCTGCAGCTTTGCAAACACCACGCATCCCAGCATCTAATGTTTAATGCACGACTCTGCTTTTACTCGATGGGCGTTACATGTTAATTGGTGTTACCTCCGAAAAACGTAGGTCTACTGCAGTCCTCCTCCAGGCAACTCTTACATTTCCGCTATTAGGCCTCACTTATGCAGTGTATTATCGCTGGTTAAAAACAAGGGGTGGTAACTCTTGCTTACAAGCAGTTCATTTCAGAAAAATCTTCTGTGTGCATCGAAAAAAGGCTGCGAAGCAACGATAATGAAGTAACTTCATCCATCTTCTCATTTTAGTAGCGTAGTGTGTGAGTAATAATCTCCCACATGGAGTACTTCGATAATAATAATGAGCAGTAAATGTCCATCTCATTTTTTGTTATTTTCTTGTGTAATTTCGTAGCAGTCTGCCTTCTGGATGTTTGCGGCCGTAATGTCTGTTACGACCGCAAAAAAAAAAAAAAAAATGTCCGTTTTTCCACAATTAACCTAAAGGCGTCTGTTCTCCATTTCGATAGCGTTGCCCGTATTCTAAACACAGCATCTACATTCCCGATACTCTGTCATCCAATAGGCTGATGTGGGTCACGTGATCTCATTTTAGTTATGAAAATTGTGGCGTTGCTGCAAATAGTGTTGTTCCATTTTTAATTTACCGCTATTTTCTTTGTATTGCTCGAAGATTCTATGGTGCTACGTCTAGGAGTTGAAAAGGTGAAAAGGCGCCTTTAATTTAAAGTAGCCATGTCACGTTTCTCCTTTTTAGTATTTACTAAAGAGTAGAAAGGTTTTACTTAGCGCTTTAACAGCCAAGCTGCATTTTTATACAACGGAACAACTAACGGCACGATATCTTGTGCTGATGACCTTGCACTCTGACTTGCCACGTAATTCAACCAAGCCGCGATGCTTCTCCAAGGATTCAGAGATAGGTTATTGCCTGCTTCCATAGGTCTGATATCTATATTGTTGGGATAATCACGAGCCCGTAATCAAACGGGGGGGGGGGGGGGGCCGGGATTGAGGCTTAATGGTGCATCTACCAAAAGGCAACCCTTTAACTTCCAGTTCTAATAACTCAGCCCGATGTGCTTGGTAAGCATGTGTTTGGTCATTGTTGCTCGATTCGAAACATTCCTTCTGCGAGCAAGAGAAAATAATGACGACTTATCCATTTTGAAAAACAAGAACGAATATGGGCTGTAGGACAACTAAGGCGAATGCGCTGCTTTTCGAGAAAAAAGTTGCACCGCATGACGTCATAAACTCTGCCTTGATGATGTCACGAACCCTGGTGGGTTGAAAAAGCCGAAATCCGAGGCATCACTCTACAATATGGTAATTGGCAAGCCCCCAACGCCCACAAACCCTAGTAATTATTCTCTACATCCTTTTATACCCTCCACCAATAAGAAAGTAGGATGAAACTCATTCCAGAAAGTCGTTGCAGTTGTAAATCGACCGAGAAACCTTTTCTCGGAATTCTAGATAGCCTGGGTGTGGGAGAGTTACCTTTTGGCATCACTAACACTCACAAAAAATTTCATGGTCTCTAAAATCTTCAAATGAAATGATGTTAAAATTACATTTAAAACCAATCATTCCTTTTGCCTATTTGCATTTTTCGCTTTTCCGCCCAATGCCATGCAGTGTTAACTTCGAAGGGTGGGGTGAGTTTTAATGAAGCATCGACAGCTGGAGCATTAGCGCCAACGTCAATTACAGTGCAGTGGTCCTTGGGGCACCTGAAGGCATGATCCCAGATTGATGACGTTTTTGTGAGTGATAGTGTTTCCAAAACTATCACTCACAAAAATGTCATTACTCTGGGATCATGCCTCGAGGTGCCCCAATGGCCAGTGCGCTGTGAATGAGGTTGGCGCTAATACTCCAGCGGTTACGCGTCATATTCCACGCAACCTTTCCAGCCCCCGGCTTTTAAGAAATCCCCCCCAAAAATTTTCTCTGCAGTTTTTTCCCCGGTTTGCTCACAATCACCAGTCCGGTTTTCCTTTTCAAGAAATCAGCCGTCCAATGCTCAGCCATCCAATTCTTTACCTAAGCCTATCTTTCTTCTTCACTTTCAACAGTATCACTACGACTACTAAAACTTTACGATTTGCCGAAGACTCAACGTTCAACTTCCCGTTTCGCACGCAGGAAATGCAGGGAAGCCCGACTAACAAGAATGAGTCAGGTTTTCCTTTAAGGCGGTTGTACATTAGGCTAGTTGACTTGGTCAAGAAATGTGCGAGTCGAGTTTACTTGCTACTCGCCCTTTACACTCACAAGACTCTCGCAATGTAAATGTCTACTCTACAGTCAGGGCGAGTAAAGGGCGAATAGCGGGCCAGTAGCAAGTCAACTCGACTCGCACATTACTCGGCCCAGTCAACTAGCTTTTAATGTGCATCGAGGCAAGCAGCCCTTCCACCGCTCAGTACGCGTTTTGCGTATTCTTTACCTATGTCTGGCCTTCTTCTCCACTTCCAACTGTATCTCTATTACTATACATTACGATTTTCCAAAAACTCAACGTTCAACTTCCCGTCTCGCACGCAGGCATTGCAGGGAAGCGCGACTAACGAGAATGAGTAGATCGGGGAATGGGGGAATTAGTCGTTCTTCGTTTCGCATTCATTCCTCTAATTTTCCCTCTCCTTCCCCCTCCCTACCCACTCATCTTCCCCAACGGTACGAATTAAAGAGAGAGACAGACAGCCAGCCAGCCAGCCTTTATCCCGGGTTGATTGTCTTTAATTTTCCCCTCATTATTTGGATTTATTACAGGAACCTTAAGCGATTACCCAGGAGGGAGAGTGACTAATTTACAGCGTATTCGCAGTGTTCATGTTTGTTGGTTTCACCCGAGTTTTGTCAGTCTGTTTCGTCACGAACACGGCAACAGCTTTGGCTGAGGACACACACGTAGCACGAACAGGGGAAGAACCGATAGCCCAGCGTAAATATTGTACAAGCGGTTGGATGGTTAGGTTTTTTTTTTTTTTCTTTTTCCCCACCTCCTCTCCCTTTATGGCTAAACTACTTTAAAAGAAGGTTTGAGCGCGCACTGGAGTTTGGCATTTTTTCCTCTCTCTCTCTGTCGTTTTTTTTTTTTATTTTTATTTTATTTCCCTTTCCCTTTGGATCAAGTAAGTATCGATCCACTTGCGAGGTGGTTTCGATTTGTTTGTATAGTAGCTTCGGCAGAAGAGAAAGAAAAAAAAAGAAAGAGAAAGGAAAGCACACAATATTGCCTAGTCTATACTGCCATCCCATTTTCTCGATATGGGTTATATATATTTAAAGACGCATGAAATGTTTTTTTTTCTTTTCGGTATGAATGCTACGTACTTAATTTTTCATTTTTCCTATTTTCTTTATTGTTTTCCGTTGTTTTTACGAATCTCTAAAGCGAAAGCTCGCTGCGGCTTCAGTTTTCCAGAATTATAATCGAATTTCGCAGCCATGTATAGGAAAAGTCGTAGCCAGGTGGAAACTATATGTGAAATATTAATTTCGTTTTTAGTCTTAAAGCTTGGGATAACTTCAGCTTCCATCACCGGAGTACAGTGTGACGTCACTTTCTCATACCGACAGCATTTGATCACTACAATAAATCAAATGTAAATACAACTTACTTTAAAGGTACATTTCCCCCAGTTGGCTTTCCTGCATGGCTCAGTGTAGCAACATTACTTCAGACAGCGTGTAAATATTGCAAAGGCAGTCATTTTTCTATTTTTCCTCTCGTAAGAAACATTTATGCTACATGTACTCTAATCTATATAAATATTTTTAGGACTATTTCGCTCAGCATGCTCAAGTATAGTGAGAAGGTATGTCCTTTTAAAATTTAGAGACATTTACAAGGGGAAAAACGGATAAGGTCAGAAATCGTGAAATTACCTAGTTACAGCCGCCCGCATGGTGGGGGGGGGGGGGGGGAGAAGAGGCTCTAACCAGGTTATTTCACGATTTCTGTTCTTAAAGCCATCAAAGAAATCAATGCTTAATCCCGTTAAAAATCGTGGTTTTTATGCACCAAAATTACCTAAAATTTTCATACATAAGAAGCAAACTAATTAACCTAAATTCATGAAGAAATGAGAATAAAGGCACCGTGTTATTGTTAAACCGAACCAAGACCACGTATGTGAATGATCGCATAAATGCAGAATTTTCGTTGTGGAAGTAGGCCTAAACACCCTCTGAACAGACGAGAGATTAAAAAAAATTAATTACGACTTTGTTAGGCCCACCCTCTTCTTTTTATCGAATTAATTTTAACAGACCATGGGCGTTTAATAGACGATTTATGGTAAAACTTTTATGATAACGTTTTTTCCCCCAGCTAGTTGAATGATTACAGCAGTCGCACAGAGATGGCAGCGGCCATTTTTTGTCCTGCTTAGTTGTAGCTCTCTGTGTAGTAATCGGACAGGGAACTGTGTATTTTGGCCATCAAGCGCTGTGACGTATGCGTGCGTAATGTTGGTATTTAGTAAACTTTGCAGCATAAGTGCTTTAACCGGGTGTTGTTTAAGCCTTCATGCTGGTAAGAAAAGTAGATTTTTAAGTGAAACTACGGTTTCTTTTTGGCAAGAATTCTCTTCATTGTTGAAACTGTACGTCTTCATGAAATAGAAAGACGTTTATAACAAAGGAAAACGATGGAGTGGTGCATGATATTTAAGATTAATGACATTTTAAATTTTTTCAAAGTATTTAATAAACAGTGAATAGTGTGAGGTTTTGGTTCTGTGGATTTTTAGATCGTTGAGCTTTTGTCTGATAAGCTTCTCCTGGTGAGCTTCTGGCTGGTGAACTAATGACTGGTGAGCTTCGGGCTGGTGAGATAATGACGTGTGAGCTTTTGGCTGGTGAGCTAATGACTGGTGAGCTTCTGGCTGGTGAGCTAATGACTGGTGAGCTTATGACTGGTGAGCTTCTGGCTGGTGAGCTAATGACTGGTGAGCTTCTGGCTGGTGAGCTAATGACTGGTGAACTTCTGGCTGTTGAACTAATGAATGGTACCGTGAGCTTCAGGCTGGTGAGATAATGACGGGTGAGCTTTTGGCCAGTGAGCTAATGACTGGTGAGCTTTAGGCTGTTGATCTAATGACTGGTGAACTTCTGGCTGTTGAGCTAATGAATGGTGAGCTTCAAGGTGGTAAGATAATGACGGGTGAGCTTCTGGCTGGTGAGCTAACGAATGGTGAGCTTCAGACTGGTGAGGTAATGACTGGTGAACTTCTGGCTAGTGAGCTAATGACTAGTGAGCTTTTTGTCCAGTGAGCTTCTGTTCTACATTCGTTGGGTTTTGTCTGTTGGTGGTTGTATAGCAGGGATGGCACCAAGTGAATAAACGTAAAAACGTGAACATTTGAGCTCTCCAGTAAAAAGTGTTAAAAATAACATGAAAAACTGACCAAATTGGTGAAAAAATATGAAATTTTGGATATTTTGAAACAAAAAAAAATTTGCGTGTGAAACGAACGTTAAATAAATTTAACGCTGCCATACGGTTGAATGAAGATAAAAATGCAGTTTGATTCTGCTGACTGATTCATCTGCTTCTGCGTCGAAGAAGTCTGCTAATGGATAGTGAAGGACGTTTGGAAATGAAGAAAGTTGCTACGCCTGTTAACGAACAGGTTGGCCACAATTCTGAGCTGTCTAGCATTAGGCCTATAACTACTTCTTTATTGTGGGCTACTTTATTCGTGATGATATTGCAGCATTAAAGAATTAGCGTTTAAAGCTTATAGTCAAATTTGTGGCCAACTTATTCCTAAACGTGTTTAGCCTGATCAGTGGATTGCAAGTTAGTGCATTACGTACATTTTTTATTTTTATTTGGGTGGGATGGGGGCATAGCCAATGAGTCGATGGCGACCCCTTTTTTGAATTATGTTTGGTGTGCAAGGCAAAATACTTGTGAAAATCGGGGAAGAAAAATGTATGAGAAATGTGAAAATGCAGTAGCATGCACTGTCTCCGGAGAAGGCAGTGGCAACTTTTAGTAAAAAAGCGCAGTAAGTTTTAGTGTACCTTTCTTTTGCGGGACCTTTCTATTTTGCTCTCTCTTTTTACCCTTTCAGCATTTTTTGCCATTTTCAGGCCTTTCTTTGTCCTTTTCAGGCCTTTCTTTGCCCTTTCTGTACCTTTTTTGTAGGTCTGTAGGCCCCTTTGTCAGGCACTGCTAAACCAGCAAATGTCGGCACAGAAAGGCTTTATTTTTTCCAAAAGAGAATTTTCCGAAAAGAGCAGGGGGAATTCCCCTTCCCCCCTCCCCACGTCCTCCTGTGCACGATGTTGTAAGAATGTCTAAAATTTGTGTGCAAAAAAGTGTGAAAAAAATGCAAACGTGTGAATTGAAAAATGTGAAAAACTAACGACCCACCGGTGGCATCCCTGGTATTGGTATTAACGTATGACTCGGCTAATATATTTTTTAACGAAGAAATTCTCTCCAGTGTAGTGCATTAAACAATCTGCAGTAGGGATAATCATTAGCCTCCCCACTCCTGTTCCTCAAACTGGTTAAGTGGGGAGGTGTGGTTTAATCTTTCTTGTTTTCGTTTTGTTTTGATCAGTTGTACAGCTGTGGAGTTTATCCCTATAGTACATGTGTGGCGCAGTGGCGACCTGGACCACTGCACTGTGACTGAGGTTGGAGCTAATGACCTTGCTGTCGACCCGCCATTAAGCCTCATTTCCCCTCCTCCCCCACAGTACATAGTTTTTTTCTGCTTGATTCCCAACAGATGTCCTACGTTTACCCACTCCCAAACTCTAACCTTTTTTTCCTGTTCTGTGCGTGTATCGCCTGCTGAAAGTGCCTTTCCGAAAAACGATTCAACGATCCTAAAACACTTGTTTTCAAAAAAAACACGCATTCACGTTTAAAAAGGCAGAATACCTTTAATGCGGATGGGACAACACCGCTGTTGTGCCAGAGGCAGACAATTTAGTTCTGCGACTATCCCAAAAAAAAAATGGTTTAACAAAGAAAAAGAAACACGGAAAAAAAAAAACACGGCGAAGCCTGGGTCTTCAAAAACGTTTCGGAGGTCTGCTATAGCGGTCGGCATTGGCTAGGAAAAGAAAATAGCGCTTAACCCCACACACCCTAACTCCCAATCTACCCCCAACGCTTGCCCCCACCCCCAACCAAGCTTCCAATTTTGAGAGCAAGCCGCGTCCAGTCCAAATAATCACAGGCCCTGCTTTACTCGGGACGGCCATACCAGCTGGAGAAAAGCCGATTGATTACTGACACGCTATTCCCCATTGAGCGGGGGTTTTTGAGGAAATACGAGCCGGCGTTCTTGCGAGACAGCAAACAGAGGAGATGGGGGCTAGGGGGATTAGGAGGGGGATATTACGCAATACGTGGTGGGGGTAGGGAGTTGACCACCCCCCAAGAAGAGGCCCCCAGGGGTAAATCCCAATCCAGTGTGTTGAGTTTTTGACCCCATCCTCTTCGTCTCGTGCGCGCTCTGCCCCCAATTCCTTGCGCTTTTGTCTTCCCCCATGTTTGCTAGGGGGAGTGATATAAAAGCGTAGTGGGGGTAGAACGAAGTACACATCTATGACTCAGCCCGCTTGCCCTTAGGAAAGAGTAAATAATACGGTCAGAAATGGAACTTTTCCCAAAAGATGGAAGTGTAAAGACAGAAATTGATATTGCGAGGGTGGGGTGGGGGTTAAAATTGGGTGGGGGGGGGGGGGAATAAAAGTAAAACTTGTCTCGCGGGTATAATGATCGTCCCAAATGATTAGAAGTGAAAATTGTGTTATGCATTACCTAATGAAATTGTTCAGCCAGCCAGGGGGTGAAACATGAATTACGACATGGTCCAAAATGCTCGTAAACGTTCATGTTAATGTCACATGGGTGCGAATTCCCTTAGACGAAGTCACTGCTATTCCCTCTGACGGTATGGTTTGCGCATGAAACGAAAAATTCAATTAACGATAAAAATAAAATTGGGGGAGGGGTGTACACTTATATGGTAACACTAAATGGTTTATTTAAACACTTCTATGCACGAAGTGTTTTACACTTAAACTAGGACGGAGTAGTATGTGAGTGAAAATTCCACATTGTAAAACGTAATCCTAGTTAAAACCTGGCTGTAAATGTAAGATGGATGGGCTAAGGCGAAAATGTTACCTTTGCGAGTCGAATTTCGTACTGAAAAAAAATTGTAATCACTTACGAGAGGTGTTTTATACTTATACTAGGCTCGAGTTGCAATCCTATAGCTAAAACATCACGATATATCAAGATGTATGAAGAAAGATGAAAATCTTACTTTTCCGAGTTGCATTTCGTACTGAAATAATTCCAAACACTTGTGCGAGGTGTTTTGTACTCAAACACTAGGCTCGCGTCTTGTAAACCCTAATCCCAGTTTAAACATCGTGGTAAATTAAGACGGAGGGACTAAGGCGAAAATGTTACCTTTGCGAGTTGCATTTCGTACTGAAAACAATTTCAAGCACTTGTGTGAGGTGCTTTGTACTTAAACTAGGCTCGAGTCTTGTAAACCCTAATCCTGGTTCAAACATCGCGGTAAATGTAAGATGGAGAGACTAAGACGAAAACGTTTCCTTTGCGAGTAGCATTTCGTACTGAAAAAAAATTTTTCAAGCTCTTCTGCAAGTTTTTTATACTGAAACTAGGTTCGAGTAATATATGCAATGGGAAATCCACATTGTAAAGCCTAATCCTATAGTTAAAGTCTTGCGGTAAATGTAAGATTGAGTGACGGAAGCAAATTATCAGATAATGTCATACATGGTCAATTATCAGAATACTACCATTATTATCAGAATGTTAAGACTGTCAGAAAGTTAGCAATATTTTCTGAATGGTAATAATAAATGAATGAATAAAGGAGGAGGCAATAAATAATCATAACAAACAAACGGTATTAACTCGGCTAATGATGACTAGGTTATAGAACTTAGCAATGGTATTCCGACGTTCCTAACACAACATGAAATCCTCAAAAGTCCAGATAGTTAATCCACTGGGCAAACCAAAACTTGACATATTCACTACTGATAATCATTGGAAATTAATACGCTGTTCGGTCTCAGTTGAAATTCGTGGTTTGTTACAGTTATTTAGCCCGTTTTCTGTTAAATCGCATAACTTTACACATAGGACTGGCAGAATTATGTAACTAAATTCTTACATATACAATCGAGGTTACGGACAATTTTTTGTGCAACCATACACACCCATAAACAACTACCAAGACACGCAGTCTTGTTACAGTGTTGGTTGCATCAAATACTTCATTTTGTTTCTTTAACAAAGCGTTGTTCAAAACAGGTAAAAAAATAAAAAAATAAAAAACACATACAAAGTAGCCATGAAGTGCTGGTGAAACAACGAATTCACGACGTTTCGGTTCCAAGGTCGGAACCGTTTTCAGGTGAAGGGTAACTTAAAGATAAAAATAAAAATTATTAAAATAACAGCAGAGCAGGGCCATGGAAATAAAACTTACAAGTCATAAGGATGCAAGGTTCCATGCTAAAAACTAAAACCAAATAAAATAAAAGTCGGCACAATTCGAAAGAATTCGATTTCGAAAGAATTCGAAAGAATAAGGTGTGACTGTTGGAACATTCTTTCGAATTGTGCTGACTTTTATTTTATTTGGTTTTAGTTTTTAGCATGGAACCTTGTATCCTTATGACTTTGAAGTTTTATTTCCATGGCCCAGCTCTGCTGTTATTTTATTAATTTTTATTTTTATCTTTAAGTTACCCTTCACCTGAAAACGGTTCCGACCTTGGAACCGAAACGTCGTGAATTCGTTGTTTCACCAGCACTTGATGGCTACTCTGTATGTGTTTTTAACAACTAAAGTGCTTTTTAACATTCTGCTTTTTGTTCAACACAGTTGGCTTGAAAGTAGTTTCTTGGGGCACCAAAATTGAGGAGTCAATGTCCTACATACCCAGCAACTGTGCTGTCCAAATCAGGATTCTGGCTGCTAGGGTGGATGTCATTACTTTCTGGCAGCCTGATCGGTTCTTGCCACTGCATCTGGACGAGCAGAAACACCATCAGTGGAGCATATTTGATGGATTGATCGTCACTGTATTTAAAGTGATTGTCCACTGCGCCCAGCATTTAAGAAAACATCTCCCGTCAACGCTATAGCTGCTTTGAGCCTTTTCTTTATAAATTCTTGGTTAATTTTCTTTTACAATTTCTTTTTTCCCAGATGTTGCTTTTTGTCCTTTTTTTTTTTACGTGGGGTGGTTTGTTCATTAGGTAAAAAGTCATTAGAAAGTCGACCTTGTATTGCAGTATTTGCATTAACAACCCCGTTTAGTTGATACAATAACACCCCCAGAAACACCCCCAGGTTCAATTGCAGAATGACCGAAACACAGTGTGGCGTCATTTGGTCACATACAAGCATTCAAGATGGCCGATACGCTAAATCGCCAGTTCAGTCAGATTCAGGTATAAAAAAAAAAGCGATGGAAAGCCGATTTCACACTTTAGCGTTCACGAAATGTATTCTCACGTACATAAGTTGTATTGTGCATGCTTGACATACTGCAGTAATCATGAATAGGTTCTTTCAAAATAGATTTTTCGTACCTATCCCTCTATGTCCAGTAGTCGAAACCGAAACTTGACTCTAAATAAATCCAACGCCGGTGCTTTTCTCTTTGCCTGTGGTGGCGCTGGTCAAGAATCAGCGTGCCGATATATTAGAAGTTACATGTTCCCGTGTTCAGAAAAGTCTAAAGTTACAGCAGTTACCACTCCCATGTAGCCCTAAGTGACATACCAAAGTGACAGACGATTTGGAAGTTATCGACTGAACAGACAGGCAGACAATTTATGAAGTCCAATAATAAACCTCCAAACGTCCTTCTCAAACGTTCTTCGGTAAGTATAAGTATCCCACGTCGACTGTGCTCAGCGAACCCATTGGGTAGCAGTGCGGTACATATAAGCCAGAATCGATCGAGAAGAAGGCCAATTCAGGGATAATCTCCATGCTTCGTGCACATCTCTTTATCCCAGTCGGCATTGTTTTAGAATTGAGCGTATTCAGCGTACTGAGACCGTAAAATATATATAAGGCAAAAAAAGTATTAATACAGTATTAGTTAAGTTAATCTAAGCTAGCGTTGCTGGGGTATGAGCCCCATCCAGATATGTGTGGTTCAAGTGAGAACAAGCAGTTGAGTGACACAGAGTATAGCATGGATATTAGCATGGGGTAAAGTTGCTACGAGTCGCTGTTGGCGTCATCAACAGCGTCTCTCTCGTCACTTCCCTACTACCACTGATCTATATACGCTACGTTGTCCGTTACGTTGTAACACTGTAACTGTGTGCCTGTAGGCGCACCGTGT
>JAHWFP010029390.1:0-58193 GCA_023313725.1 Lithobius niger
AAGGCTTTGCCCTAACCAGCAAGTGATCGATTTAAGGTTTTTTTTTTAATTTTAGAAATTTAGGATTTTCGGTAGCATTATTTTACTGTCTGTAATATGCTACGTAGCATTTTTTTTGGGAATTTTAGTAGCATTTTTGAAGTTTCTCTTCTGGTTGCACCTAGGACGATATATGGACAAGCAGATTCACAATTTAAGGCGTAACCATCTGTGGTACTTCCGCTTTGAGATTATGGGATGGATGGCAACCGCCATTAAGGTAAGCAAATTCAGTCGAAGTAGATCAAAATGTTGGAGAAGTCCGACGAATAGGGTAAAACACGTACAGATACAGTTAAACTGTGATACTGTTTGAAAAATTTATCCTAGCACAGGCAAAAGTTTAAACTAATATTCCAACTTCTGTTCGATTTTATAAATTGTTGTTTGCATGGTTTTTAAGATATACAGCATTTTCACATTTGTGGCAATTGCCGGAAGTATAATTGTTGTCTTCGTCCCACACCACAGGAGTGATGACAAAATACAGGGTGTGCCTCTCACGAATCTCATTCAGGCGAGAACAGAGGCGAGAACGGTGCCCGCAACGTTTCTTCTGTTTTTTAACTTGTTGTTTTAATCTGAAAATTGCTGTGATGCTCTTTACAGGGCGTTCAATAATTTTTGGAAATAAAATGAATAAATAAATAAATAGATTGCAGGATTGGCCTCTCGCGAGTCTTGTCAGACGAGAACCGGAAGTTAGCTGGCGCCATGTTGGCTTTGCCGGCATCGGCCAAGAGCCGGAAGCATATAGCCTTTTTCACACGGACCTTTCCAGATTCCAAGAAAATGATGATTTTCAATTTTTCGTATATTTCCAAATTACGTGCCTCGCTCTCGTGCTCGCTGCGGCTAATTATATAACATTAGAAACCCGCACGCATAAACTTGTCCGGGGAAACAGAAACGTGGCCACCCAAAAACGTGATTTGAATGACATCAGAGATCCAACGGACGCCTCGGATTCGGAGGGTCCGTGTAAAAATAATCGTGTCAGAGTATTACACTGAGTGGTTCAGCATTGGTGGTTTTCGGTTTCGCATGGTATCTTCCTCAAAGCTAAGGCGTTTAAAAACCTGTGGTAGTTTATGCCATGGCATTAAAAGGCAAAACATATGTCCACAACAGCTGATAGTCAGACATGGCCACATGATGGACAGACCACATCCTCTCGCCAAACAGACAGATGGTTGCTAGAAGTCACTGAAATTATAATGGTTCAATAACAGGGCGATCAAAAGCACCCGCGCACCACTAACGTTCAGCTACCGTATACACAAAATAACTGGTTACTTCCGGACAGTGAACTGCTACAAGCGACGTCTCCAACTATTGGCCGAGCTAACGAAGCGAGCTAGGGCGAGTACTCGACTGAATTTTGATTTTGTTTGACTGTTTTTCTGTGTGGGTGTATGTCTATTTGGTACAAGATTACATTCGAAATTTTATTCTGATTGGGATGAAATTTCAAGAAACGGTGCACGAAATAACTGTTCGAAGAAGAAATTCCTACACCATAATTATATTTTCAGATATATTCGGGAGATATTCGATGCTGAGCACTGGGAAGAATAGTTGGCAGAACTTAAAACTTACGCTGTAAGCGC
The DNA here is from genome assembly GCA_023313725.1 of Lithobius niger. Classification (NCBI taxonomy): domain Eukaryota; kingdom Metazoa; phylum Arthropoda; class Chilopoda; order Lithobiomorpha; family Lithobiidae; genus Lithobius; species Lithobius niger. The sequence goes on from JAHWFP010029390.1 coordinate 1,650, forward strand.
TCAGTTTTTTCTAGGGCTTGTGCCTAAACTTCTTGGACGGAACTTTTAACATTTACATTTTTTTTTTTTATTGTCATTATTATTACTACGAAAAGCTACCTGCACAGACTCCAAAAAATACAAAATAAAGCTATAAAGGTCGTGTTTCAAATAGCACGCAATAATAAATCAGCTGATACTTTATTAAAAGATAATAAAATTTTGAGTTCATCAAATTGGCTAGCAACTCCAACTTGGATAAATTTATACGGAAAAAGAAATAGAGCTTATATAATTCCGAATAAATTTAATAAAACAGCTGTATTTCTAAGAAATCTGACGAACATCAACGAGGTGGAAGTTAAACTGAAACAATGGATTTTGAAAAATAATTAAGATTCCCGTGACTATTACCAGAAAACCTGGTTTAATAATTAACTTGTTTAGTACCATTGGTTTGTATCATTAACAAGTATATTTTTTTTATGACTTTCATTTTATTTTTAATAAGTGTTAAAAACATTTTTATTGTGTTATTTTAACATATATATGAAAAGATAATTTTGTATACTGATTTTGCAATTTGCACATACAAGCTTCTTTAGCTTCGTGCTCCTTTGTTTTTCTGACTTTCTATTTTGTATATTTTGTAATTGTAATAAAAATTATTATTATTAATTATTATTATTATTGTAAAATACCAGACTGAAATTACTCCTATGCAACAAAAAATAGAAACTACTACATACCAGATATATTCAATAACATGTACAGGTTCAATAAACAGTTAAAAACAGCTCTGAAAAAATCATTAGTAGAAATATATAAAGCTAGAATTAATTAGAATTAATATTAAATAATTAGAACTAATCTACTGATAGTGTTGTAAATGCAAATAATATGCCTAGAAAATTGTTTTAAAAAAATAATTGAAACAGAAATTAATAAATGTTAATTAAACATGTCAGAGACGTTTTCTTAATACTACTATTGTCTTTTATAATGTGTCTTTATTAGATGTATGTCGTAGATCAATAATTTTTTATTTATTGTATATATTTGGTGTTATTTATGGTGCTAAAATTGTATGTGTTTTGTTTTTTGCTGCTTAAAGAAGTTCATTGCAAATTCGAGCATGTTGAGGCAATAAAACATTATTATTATTATTATTATTATTACATTGAAATAGAAAAAAATAAGCTGTACTAAATATCTAGGAGTAATATTGGATAATAGATGGATTTTCAACAACCACATACAGACCTAACAAAATCAGAGGAAGCTTCCAACGGGTTAAATGGTCAACAATTTAAGTGCTTAATTCTGTCATCAATTTGCTATTAAATGAATAGAGATGCAAACATATTTCCGTTGTCTTTTGGACTTAAATGTCAGACAGGCTGAGCGGGATTAAACCCTCGACCTTTGAGACCAAAAACCGAAGCTCTACCACTCAGCCGTAATGACACGGCCAAATGGCAACGGACGTAGATTTGTCTGCATTTATTTACCATTAATCGAGCCGATTTGGCTTCCTCTGCTCCCTGTTTGTCATGGGGATTATTACACATCCCCCTCCCCCGCCCCCCCAAAAAATACAGCATATAAAGAATACGTTATCTTAAACTACAGTGATCGGAGTACAACGTGGACCACATCCTCCATAAAAGCGATGTAATGGCAACACCACCTTTACATCTTTTTGGCTCATGTCCTTTCGTAGTTTTCAGAGCGCAAACGGAAGGAGAAACTTAACTCGTTACACTCTATAACATCTCCATTTAACGACCGCTGCACCAAAAAGCCATTACCAGCTTGCCAGTACTACCGTCCTTGGAATACTTAATGAATGCCACACAAAAGTAAAATGTCACTGAAGGGGCGGGGCGCAATAATTCTTCCAGGTTCGTAACCCTAAAGAATTTCCCTCCACGATTTTCCGGAAGCAGTGAATTTCGGCTTTCACGTTTCGGCGTATAACGGAGATGTTATGGAAGAGAATATTTTCAAGGTTTTCAGTCCTCGATTTAAAATTATTTTTTTTTACTGAGCGCAAATTTTTTATTTCCAAATTTTCACACGCCCGGCCTGTGGCACTACCTTGGAATTTTGATCTCTTGAGTGGCTACCTGGGCGCAGTTTGCTCTCTAAGCCCCCGCCCCCCCCAAAAAAAATAATAATAAATAAAAGTTTAAAAAAGATGTGCTAGTTTCTGGGACCTCCTGTTTCTGTATTTACTGATTTTCTAAATTTCTCAAACGGCTATTCAAGGGAACAAAAACCTGTAATTTTTTTCTCGTAAAGCCAATCAGTGAACCGAAAAAAAAGTACGGTAGTATAAAGATACTAACAATACGAAAATCGCAGATTGTTGAACGAGTTCAGTTCCCATCATGGACAACCACGAACGCAGCACCTCGAGCTCATTCACTCAATCAGCGGGGCAATTGCCCTTTCCCTTCCCAGATATACCAATGCTCTTTCCCCGAAATATGTAGCCACCCTTCCCCATTCATATATTTTCTCCATACTCCGCTCTCCCCCCCCCCCCAACCCCTATTTGTTTTTCTGTCTGTTACTGTGATAACAGTAAAAGTGTCAACATATTACTCGCCGGCATAACCAGGCCAACATAACAAAACGACCAGGCCGCACGATGTGAACCACGCCTTCCGAACCGGGTTTTGGCTTTCTGCGTTGCCCAGATACACAGGAACGAGCCAGTGTGAAGTAGGAAGTAATAAAAAAAAAAGGACACCCACAAGTTGACACTTAAACACAAAAACTCGATGATTCAAGCTAGTTATCAATAGTCAATTGATTTAGCTCTAAGCGTCAAGTTTTAGTGTTTTTTTAATGCGACTTAGTGACGTTTCTTTTAGTAGTCCTGCATTTTAGTGCTTACGGTTTCATTTACTTAGTGTGATGTGCCAAACTGTAATTAAAGAAACATAACTTGGCAGAGCATGGACGTAAACATGAGATACCAAACCGTACCAGTGTTGCAAACGGCACATCGAACACCACTCGGGCGTCGGCAAGCGTGAAATATGCGCAAAAGTGTGATTGAGCAAAACACGCCACGGACGGAAGTCGCCATCGATGGAAGGAAATGTGATGTATTTACCACAGACCAAAGCCGTCTGAGATACATAAAAGTTTCATACTCTTCATTGGCATACGATGATCTCACACGATGCGAATCACGGGCTTTGGCTATTACTAAAAACCAGTTTTCTTTTATTTATTTTTTTATTCCTGTATGTTGCTACATGAAGTATGATGTAAGGCTGGTTGCAGTATCTTGAAACCGGATTTGCGGCCATTTTCTTTTCGAACAGACGTTCGTGCGTTTGATTATAAAAACCAAACACAACTCAAAACCATAAAATTTTATTGTCTTCAGATTTAGGAGCACAATTTGACATCGCAGAAGCGCAAATCGCTCCGCACTGCCCCCTTAGTTAATTCGAGCCCTTATGGTTTATTAATACGTACTACAAACATCAAAAAATTTGGAACAGAAACATATTGCGTGGTAGAGCCATATGGGAGGAACCTAACGGCACCTTAACTCCGTACTTGACAATTTTTTTCTGAGAATTTCTTAAAGGGATATAATAATAGTATAATAATAGCAGTTTCACCCGCTAATGGGTGTGGTAACGGAAGGGATTGCCCACTTACACCGTCCCAATGATCATCGTTTTAATAATAATAATAATAATAATAATAATAAACAATATTTGTTGCGATAGCAACGTGTCTCGCAAGGACCGGGGGGTCATAATTAAATATAAGTACAGTGTACAATATATGGCCAATGAATAGTGATGGTAAGAGGTTTGGGGGACACGAATGCCTTACCACCAAGGTTAGACCTGCCAGGGACTCAAAGGTCCCCGATGGCATCGCCAAACGTGCAGGACATGGGAAGGATGAGAAAAGTGTTAAAAGGCCCAAAAAGAAGCGTACAATTAAAAAGTAAAAACATTGCTAAAAATTGCACGATATGTACGGTGAATACTAAAAACGAAGCACCCGGAGCGGGGTTTGTCAACACTTAAAAAAATTTAAAAAATACACTATTCTTCTTTCATTTTCCTTGCCTCAGGAAATCACGGTAATGGACGCCTTAAAAAATGCTAAGATCTTCATTTTTAAGTTTTTTAGTAGGTGCGTCTTAAAAATTTTGAAAGGTCAATTTTACGGATCGCTCGTTTAAAGGATGACACTGTCATCAAAGAGATGACCGTATTAGGTAAGGAATTCCAGCAGTCAACAACCCTATTAGCAAAGAAGAACTTCCTACAATCGGTCCTGGAAGATTGCTTTTGCAATTTCAGATGGTGCCCACGAGTATGGGTGGTTAGAGATAATGAAAAAAATGGTAGAAAAATTGGAAGTTGGTCTTTAACAATTTGAAAGGTGAGTGCAAGGTCATATCTGAGTCTGCGCAATTCGAGTGGCTCCAGTCCTGTTCTACGAAGCCTGTCACCAGCCGATAACGAACGCAGCTCAGGTATGGAACGAGTGAAAGTACGCTGCACTGATTCCAGCAAGTCGATGTCCTTCAATAGGTGCGGTGACCAAACGGGACTGGCATACTCCAATAGTGGTCTCACGTAGACTTTAAATGCCCACACTTTCGTAATGGTGTTAGTTTTACCAAAGCACCTGTTAACAATAAATAAACGTCGGAAGGCATCTGAAGTAATTTTAGAGCAATGCCCTGAGAACTTAAGATTGGAATTTAACAGGACACCCAAGTCATTAACTGAGTGCTTTTCCTCGATCTTGAATCCGTCAATAAAATAGTTTGGCGACCCAATATGGGCCCCGATAACCATGTGCCATTTGCCTCCCAGTGCCATTTTTCTCGATCCACCACATCAAGTACGGCCCCAAAGGCCCATTTCCTTACCGTTGGCCAATCCCTTGGTAAAAATCCGGTTTAAAATGTGACGTCTATATAGGAGATTTTCTGTTGAATAATTGTTAACTTTATTTACTGCTTCCCGCAGTATAAGATACTTTGCGCGCTTACAATAATCATGAAATTTCATCTCTGTGTGTGCATGTACTAATTTTACTAATAATTACCATGAGATCATAACATCTAAAAGACTAATGCGGTAAAAATTAAAATTAATTATTCCAATAGATCGCCGAAGCAAAATTACAAGACACTAGCCTAGAAAATTATAAATTGTGATGTTAAAATACGAGAATCGTTCCGGTTTGTGACGACACAATCTTTAACTTGATGCTGTTTCGTGTATTATTCCCAAAGCCAACCGAGACAGCAGCTGTGTTCATCGCAGCTACCATCCCAGCCGACCTTGAAGCTGTAAATGCGCGAATTGTGATCTCCGCGTAGCTGTTATAAGGCAGGTCGAGTGTCCCTTTAAAATGCTTCTACGCAACGGTTTTACATTATTTTTTTTTTATTTCAAATGTTCGTAAGGACAAGCTATTGAAGAGTGCATTCCTCCAGGTTGGCTTTCCTGTATGTCTCAGTTTTGCAACAAGACTTCAGACACATCTAAATGTTGCAAAGGAACTCATTTTTGTATTTTTTCCCTCGTGGGAAATAATTTTGTTACATTCACTCTAACCTATGCAAATGTCGCAAAGGCTAGGATGCTCGAATATCATAAGAAGGTATGCCCCTTTAATTATTTACTCTGCCTGCAGCGCCACTCCAAAGAAACGGTTGCTGTTTAAAGCGGGGCAAACATCTGCATTTCCAGACAAATAACTAATTTATTCTTGCCTGAGTCATTACACAAACCGGCAAACAGTTCATTTGCATATAAAATTTAATTTTCTCTTTCCGTCTTTTTGAGCGCAAAACGCGTCTCTTTATTCCACCCCTCCCCCCTCCCCCTCATCTCTTGCTCCACTCCGTCATCACCCCTTCTATCAAGTGAGGCACACTCCCATGGTTAACTTCGCCCCAATCGTTTAGTGCTTCGCCAAGGCAATCAATTAGTGGAGCTTGAGTAATTTGGACTGATTACCCTAATTAAACGAGCGTTTAGGAAAATTACCAGAAGTGGTAAAACCCGTCTTTACGGAAACCAACTATTTGGACCAAAACAATTTCAGCTCTTCAATTACTAAAGAAAACAGCAGAGTCACCACAAGTTTAAAGAAAATTAAAATTTTGGAAGTAATATTTATCAGGGGCAATCTAACTTATTTTTGAGAATGTACCTACACAATTTTCTAACGACAGCTTAACTAACCAATGGGAAGCCAGTAAACGCCAGCCACCAGCCAATCAAGCCTCTTTAACACGGGTAAAACGAGTACGGGATATTTTATCAGGTGAAACTGCCAGCTTTTCCCCTCCGTGTTGTTTTTACAATCGATTCGTCTGGTTTCTTGGACTTCGCCACATAACACAAGTATGACAGATCTACTTTTAGTAGGCCTAAACCAATTTCTGAACAAATACGACGTACAGTACGTGATAGTCACGGGAAGCATGACTCGGCTTCCCATCAATGCGCGATTAATCTTTGGTTACCATGGTGACGGACAAACAGCCAGCATCAGTAAAAGCATGATCGCTGCTAATAATTCGAAGCGTGGCGGCAGACAGCAACTCCATTACGTAAAATTTTTAATGCGGTCCTTAAAATATGAAGAAATAGTTGAAAATAAATTAATAATAATTGTAGTAAAAAGTTACGGATCCTTTTCTGTTTTGAATCTAAGAAACACAATTTTCATTTAAAAAAAAAACGTATTTACTTTGGTTGACACGCCGTAACTGGTGCTAATGTTCGGCCTACAACAATCGTCAGCTTTCACGGTGTCGAGTTAGACTACTTTAGGGAAGTTAGCGATGGATCGTCGGGGAAGCAAAACTATACGTTGGAGACGGTATATTTCGTTTCAAATGCTACTCGAGCATGGTTTAAGTATCGAAGCGCTCGGCTTTGTCCGTCGGTCGCTTTATTCAACTTCGGAACGGTACCAGATAAAGACGACACGGACAGCCTTCATTAGTTTCAGTGACCAAAATTAAGTTTAAAAACACGGCAAATCAAAACCTCATTGCTTCCTTATAGCTAAAATGTCCGCGGCCTATCTTGAGTTTGCCCCAGAACGACACAGATAATCAATTGCTTGTTTTTGGTAGCAGTGTGCCTTGTTGATATCCAAGATGGTTACAAAAACAATGGCGGTGGTCGACTAAAGCCGCCCCTTCCAGGAAGACGTAGCCGCTCATAAATACCTGAAGGACTCAAGACAGGCCGCGGACACTATAATAGGCTTTCTCGACGTAACTAAATGAAAAAATGTCAAATTACATGCATTTGACAGTCGCATGTAAACCCTATGGGTAACAGGCAACCGTAACATCAACCGTAACACATATTTAAAATAGTCTCGTCGCCATGCGACATAGATGAATAGGCTCCTACTCTCGAATCAAATTCTCCGTTATCTGCTAATTACGAAATTAAATCGGCAGGTAAAAAAGGCCTAAAAGCTGACAGTTACGCCTAAAATTTAAAATAGGCCTAAAAGCTAACATATTTTAAACCAGCAATTGTGGTGGTGACTGCGGTTAGATTATATGATAGAGATCGCTATTACAGTGCGTGATAGAGGGGGGGGGGGGATGGAGGCTTAATGGCGCGTCGACAACTTGGTCATTAGCGCGTGCGTGATAGAGGTGTGCGCCTCATCATAATATGGGAAGTGGCGGAAGTGTAGAGAAGACCGAAATCGATGAGAACATTATTGATTAAAAAACTAATCTGATGACATTACTACTAACTAAAAAAAAATATCAGTATTCAATTTACATTGCTGTATAGGTTTCCCTTTATACTTGTTCAGTGAAGTATTTTACCTAGCTACGTAGTTTCTTTTTAATGAGGCGCGGTGTGAAGTAGGTCAGAGGTGATCCTCGTCACGCTGGTGTCAGTCCGTCACTCTGTCTTCACAATAATTTCTGAACTCATTATCAGATTTATTTAAAATGTTACACATGCATTCTCTGGCCTATTTGTGGATATATAAATTTGTAAGCCCCTAAAATTGGGCTAGGGATTTCAAGGATTTTGACTCTCAAATTCGAAAATACATCGTGAATTCAACAAGTTATAAAGATTATTCAGGGAAAGGAATCAAAAATTAGTGTGCAAATAAAATAGGGTCCATGACAAATCGGTCCCGGACAACTGGGTCCCCGACAAAATTATAGATGGTGTAACAATTCCAACCCCTATAAAAAAATAACCATACGAAAATTCTGCCCCGTGAAAAAAAAAAAATTAACTCGTCCGAGTGATTAAGTGGGTTTACGTAGATAAACGCAAATAAGTTGAAAATTTGTTTTCAATTTATTATTGCTTTTATACCAGCGTAGAATTCCAGTTGATATGGTGAATACCGTACACAATGTTAGCATATATGTCGTTGACTAAAACATAAATCCTACCAAGTTCTCAAGTACAAATGCCCGGTTTTTTTTCTTTTTCTTTTTTATTTGTAGGTGGAGTTTACTAAAACGGAGAGAGGCGTCGACAAACTTATTCGCCAGTTTTTTTTTTAATGTACACAAAGCTCAAGCCTTTGCAGGATGAGGCCGTACGGTGAAGATTCGTTGGCAGGAAAAATTTTTGCTGTGTAGCATCGTTATTGAACGGGCTGGATCAAATAGTGACTGGGGTGCCTCAAAATCATATTTACTTTTTTTTTTATATAGTCATAGTTGTAAATAAATGTTAATCCTTCAATTTTTTTTTTAACTTGGGAAATTCTGACTAACTTGGGGACCGAATTATCGTTATGTAGTCTTTTTTTTTTGGGGGGGGGGGGGGAACCGAATTCTCCGGCTCCGAATTGTCGCGGGACCTAATTGCCCGCGGGTCCGAATTGTCGCGGGACCGAATTGTCGCGAAAAATGGCTGACGTTTTATGAACAAATTCAACCCATAAACAAACCATGTGAACATTCACGGATTGTTTTTATTGCAAGGTGGAGTTGTTTTTCTTCTTTACGTTGCTACGAGGAAGCAGTTTTTTTTCATTAGCCGAGTAGATTCAGTTGAGGCTGTTTTTCCTAAATTGTTACACGGAAATGTAGTAATAAGCCAGCAGGTGCAGAAGATGAAAAATAAAATAAAAATAAATAATAAAAAAACTGCGACGATCCGGGAATATTCTCCCCATTATTTAGCAAACCGGTAAATTTTCAATTTTTTTATACCTGGGAAAATCCCCATAAATAGCCTGACCTCAAGTTAGCACATTATTTCTTTATATTCGCAAGGTGAGGTTATAGTGAGGCCTTGGGTACCTATGTCAGCCTTTTTATGTGCTGATGGGTTCCTTTTAAATTCTGTTAAATATGAGTTCTGTGTACATGTTCCTTGTTTTTGTCAAAGCCCTACTTGAAAAAAAATAATTAAAAAAGGAAATATTCATGACTTTTAATTACCTTAAAAAATGCCGAAGGAGAAAAAAAAATTGTTTTCTCGTTTTTATTTTTGCTTCGGTTTCGTTAGGTAAGTTGCCTTGGCTGGAATTTTACTAGGCAGGGTGCGGAGTACAAACAAAGTCAGCTTTAGACCCTTACATCTTAAAAACATACGAGTTTTGTTTTTAGTTTTCCACTATTTATCACGTCATTTTCACTGAGAAGAAAAGTCGTGTGTAGACGAAGCAAACGTTATGTTCAGTTTCATTCATAAATATATTTATAAAAAATATTTAAAAAAAAACCTTAACGGTATGCGTGTATTTAATTTATAATAATTGTTAATTAGCAATTTAATAGAAGCTATTGACCGGATATTCTTTGATAGCGAGCAATTTTCGACCAGACGCCGGGGTCAAAGTTCTGTTTGGTAACACACGAACAATTTTCTACCGGACAGGAGAGGTACTCAAGTGGGGAAGAAAACCGGCTACCTCAACGCCTATCTCCGTCAGCCATATTGTCCTGAGCACGTGCTGTAGGCAAGCACAGCTTCCACCGGGGCGCGCGACAGGTGCACTTGCCTCGAGGCGTGACGTCCTTCCGGCCCGGAAGACAATGGCCGCCGCAGCGTCGAGTTGGGCATCCGGATAGCGATCACGTGACTAACCAGGTGGTTAAGAATGCTAAGAATAAAATATGGAAAGGGCTGGTATGGTGGATGTTAGTGAGAGAAAAAAATGAACGGAAAGGGGAACATTGGGAGGGAAGCAAGGGGGGGGGGGGGAAGAGGGAGTGGCATTATTTTTTTGGAAGCGACAATAATTGGCACGCCGAACTTGTGACATCCGGGAAAGGAATTTTTTCGTGGGGGTTTTAAATTTTTTTCGCGTTCGATCACATGCTGTTGAAGAAAACCATTCAATCCGTACGATTGAGTCTGAATGAGTCTAAACCAGGATATGGCTGGAACAGAGGCACGTATTCCGAACACCTACTCAATCTCAAACTCGGACTTGAAATGAGGTCGTAAATAACTGTTTAGTACCATTCTCCCGTTACCTATTTTTCATATTGCTTATTGCTCATATTGCTTATTTTCGGCATTTTAGTCAAAGATACGTGCAGAATGAGTAAATATTGGGGAAATATTTTTTTCTCAATTTTTTGGCAAAGTTTTTCTTCACACCAGGAAGTTACATTTTCCCCAATAAGCTGGGTCACGTCCAATGCAGCTCAGCATAATTTTTTGTGTGTTTGGAATTCCAATTTGGCAGATGCCACGCTCGCAAATCGCATTCCGCTCAACTTTGACTCTGCAAAAAATGAACATTTTTATTCTGCGAAAACGGATTCTGCGAAATTGGAAGACCACGAAAAGGTGGTATTATATGGAGGCTGTGGTGTGGATTCGAGCCAAGATCAAGATACTCACGTGTCCCGTCAAACGCTAGAGTATAACGAATCAGTTTGGATTAGACTGATTTAGAATTAGAGTGTATGTTACTTCATACACTCCTGAAATATTAAAAAGGCAAGTAAGACGCTTTACTGTGTTATGTACTAAAATTACAGGCTTTTTTCAACATTCTTGAATTTTAAAAAATGAATAAAAACAAAACAAGGGGTCGCAATGGGTTTAAAGGAGAACTAAAATACGAAATCAGGTATTTTTAATTGAATTTTTAATTTTTTAAAAAATAAAGTTAAAGGTAAACAACACGGCAATTTTTAACTCACCATGACAATTTTTTTACCAGTTTGCTGTTACATGAAATAAAACTTAATACTAAGGAAATGAATCTAATTTTCACTAAACTTTGAATAGGGATGGTCAAGTTTAGGCCCCTACCGACTACAAATTCTTAAACGGTAAAAAAATAACAAACAGCAGGTCCAAGCTCAATTTTTTTGCAGCTGATAATGAATTTGAACAACAATAAGATCACTTAAAAAAAAAAATTTTTAAAGTAGGAAGAAAAAAGTCCGAAAAGGAAAAAAAAAGTAGAAAATAAGGAATATTTCCCCAAAAAAGTTTGAAATAGTTGGAGAAGGAAAAACTCCACGACCCTTGAAATAACTAAAAACCGTTGGATAAAATATTTTATGAAATATAAAGAGCAAATTCTACTATTTGTATTTCTGGAACACTGGTAGGCTACCATTTCTTGGCATAGGTGCCACTATCACCCAATTTGAACCTTGTTAAATTGTATGTGTAAGGATTGAATTATTTTCTTAAAAGGACAAACATTCCAACTACAAATGCAAAATATAACATCTGAGAAAATAAAATTATTTAATGCACGGCGGTGACGTCACGCCAACACATCCCAATGCTAAAAGTGTAGCCGTTATATACGGTTAATCTGAAAACCCACACACGTGACCGTGGGTTAATTTTGATAACCCACACTTTTTCGATAACCTACACTTTTTTTTTTTGATAATCTAACACTTTTTCCGCGCTCCACACAACCACTGCTCTACCACGTGACATACTTTGCAAAACTACCGTACACAAAACAAATTCAACCAACATAAATAAGCACATTTGCAACTTGCGACCTTTATCGTACTAACACGAAAAAAAAAAAAAACCTCGCGTAGGCTACTATGCTAGGACCCCACCCGTGCAGGAATGGTCCAATCCTCCAACCTTTCACTCCGACAGTACTAAAACTAGGCTACCAATACTTGTAAACACACCTAAATACACCTAAAAACATACGATACTCAAGCGAACAGCACATTTATAACCTGGCGACATATTACGCAGTAACACGAAAAAAAAAAAAAACCTCGCGTACGATGCTAGCCCCCTCCCCACCCCCACCCACGAATGAATAGTCCAAGCCCAACCCCCCGACAACCTTTCGTTCCGACGGTACGAAAACTAGCCTACTGACACCTTCTAAACACACTTAAAAACCTACGAGACTCAAGCGAATAGCGCATTTTATACGCTATATCTATTTAAACTAATAAAGTAGAAAAAATACGGTTTTACCTTAAACACAAATGTCGGTGACTGGGACTGGATATAGGGACGTCCTTGCGTACCTGAGACTTTCGCAGACAGGAAGTTTAAACCGGAAGTTTGAGTTCAGGAATTTACGTCATAATTCACAAATAAAATTTTCAAATAAATTTTTTTTTAATCTCAAATAACTACTTGTTGGCTCGACGTCACACCTTAGCATTAAAACACCTATTCGTGAATTACACCGGGTTATCCCGAAATAATTGCTCGTCTGCGAGAAACGAAACAGTCCAAAGATCTAGGGGTAGCAAAATCAAACTCGCGCTGGCACGCTCGTTCGATTTCGCAGCAACCCCTCGATCTTTGGACTGTTTCGTTTCTCGCAGACGAGCAATTATTTCGGGATAACCCGGTCTACTTCACGGATATCTATTACTTAAACTACCATTAGTCCCAAACAAATCTCCGGTGTAAACCTCATGTTTATATCTTGTCTGGTTCCAAAGTTAACAAAGTTAACGTTTTCTTCTGCCAGAAGATGATAAAAGACATCCGTCAGGAGTGTGACGGGAAAAGCGCCCGACTAGACGCATTTACGTTATATGAGAAATTAAAAAAAAAAAGTCTTTTTTTGCGTGATCGTAACAGTAAACCCATCAGTTTGCATCAATCATCTTTTTCGCATAATCATACGAATTTTCACCTTTGTTTTCAACCTTAGACGGTCTTGGAATTTGATCCGGCGTTCTGTTGGCTCGTAGCCGACCACTCTGACCACTGGGCTGTTCGAGTTCACGTTGTTCGGGGTTCCGGGGACCCCACACGAGGATTGGGGAGCACGTTGGGACTTTATTTTTCTCCTGGTTGGTGGCACGCTGTAAGAGCCGTCTGTTGGTGCAAAAGTGCTAAGTTGGTACGAAAGTGAAGAAGTTAGATCACTGGTTCGGTTCTAGTCATTGATCGAACTGGTACTTATAGGCTACAAAACTAGGAATGACGCGATTGTATCACGTGATTCGATCTTTGAAATCATAGCCCTCATTGACTGTTTTTCATGTTCTGGATCTACTAACTTGCATATATCGGTATCTGTTGGCATTTTCCCGAGCCGATCCAATACCGATGTCACTAACGTTCTATTCCTGATCACAGGCTGGTTGTATTTGATGTCACCCATTGCTTGTTTTCTCCATAAATGATTTTCCCTTTCTTCAATGGGGACTGTATCCTCAGCTACACAGACATAGCTGTTGAAAACAAATGTACACAAATCAATAGCGGTTGTAGACATCCCCGTTCGCCCTCACATGTAAAAGCACAAAGGTCCCCCCTAATAATTATCACTGCCTGTCATCGATGTTTGGGGGGTTAAAAGAGGGCTACTGAGAAAAATCACATGTTACGCAATCACGATGCGTAATAAACCTTGGTAGCAATTTCTACGTTTGATTTTATTTTCTCCGAAACATGTAATTAATTCTATCCTTTTTTTCCCGATTAAAGTGAAAGCGTGAAATTCGGAGTCAAAATCCTGTGGAAAATTTATCTAAAGCACGCGAGCAGACACAGAGAGAGAAAATGATAGAGAAAGTCAGTCTGACTGATGTACGACGGCTCCCCGAACGAACCAAACGTGCCAATTCAACTGGAAAGGGGGATCAATAGCTAGCGAACGTCCAACACATTCGTCGAAATGTGGAAATAAATTTCGAATCACGTTTCGAACGGCTTGGAGTGAATTTCCTTAAGGCGGAAGAAAAAGTTCACTTTCGGAACGTAAAAAAAAAAAGATAAGGAAAAGAGCTTTGTAACTTGCAGATTTACAAGCGTTTCCATTTTTAGTACTACCCATTTCCATCGTTCGTATTCGACAAGCACCCGCAGCTTTCGCCTCACAGCGATGGGTGCAGTTCAGTTGAAACCAAGTTACAACTTACTGACGTTGCTTTTTAGACCGAAGAGACCCCGAGTGGTGTCATTAGACGAAAAGAAAGACGCTTTCGTAGTTAAAGGGGGCGTATATTGAAATGCATCATAATAAAGTCCAATGATAGCTCAAAATTGTTAGCGCCCGTCACAACCATACTCCTTCCAAATCGCCGAAGACCAGGTCCGGATCCTGTTTATAGATCACTGGAAGACAATAAAAACAACAACAATCCAAAAAGGCGTGATATCTCCCTAAACAAAACTTGTTAACGATTTACGCCAAGCGTTTGCCGTTTCAAGTCGTGATATCAAATGCCTGCTTCAACCCGCCAAGCCATAATTCAGATGTGAAATACGAAAATCAAAACCTGTAAACTTGAGCAATTTCATTAGAAAATTTAAATTTTAGAGTTATTAACCCCTTGAATTCTTGATTTATACCCAGAGGTTTTTTTTTTTTAGTCGGGATTCGATATTACGTCCTCTTGATTCGTAGCCAAGCTTCAGACAACTCGGCTGTACTTTGCTCACTTTACTCGGGTTGCCATGGAAACGGAAGAGGTCACGAGTGAAGCAGAAAGATGTCTAGTGCAGGGAGAGGAAAAAATCCGCAATTGGAGGACAATTACCAAGTTACTCGTTCAAATGTTGCCAGGGAAAAGGGAAGGGGGAGGGGGGGGGGTCAATAATTTTCCAATTACCACCAACTCTTGATAAACCTGGAAACCGCAAATGAAGCGTCCCTCATTTTCTCCGTCAGCTGTTTTTAAGTAATTTAGGAGAATAAATTGCCCTGCGGCTAATTGCCAACGTTACGCTGATGTGCAATGGTTTTTTTTTTTTTTTTGGCGTGTTTGATGTGGAAACAAACAGTGCGAGTTGGGGGAGGATGAAAAACCTATTACGTGACGTGTTTTAACAGAATCATGAAACTGACCCCTCAAATACTTCGCTTATTTCCCAAGGACTTTCTCAAGGTAATTAAAAGAGGAACAAGCACCGATTATACCAGTTTTTCGAGTATTACGACATCGTTCTCGACTAACTTTTGTCGAGAACCGGTGTCGTGACACCATTTTTATATTTCCTCGCGTACCTTGTGGAAAGTAAACAAATAAATAAAGCTACACAAAATTACTGTAAATTAGGCTGCTAAAAATTAATTAAGTGGTTCTCAGGAGTTGCGGTAAAAATAAAATACGCAAGCGAGCGGTATTTAAAAAAAATTTTTTTTACTTTTTATTCGTGATTTTTCAGATGCGGGCGATAATCTTTTTTTTTTTTTACGAAACAAAACAAACTCAGTAGCGTACATGTTGCTGTGGAGTACAACCTCTATCTCAAGGATACTGCGGGGAGTAAGAATTTAACCACGGAATTCGAAAATGGTGGTCTTGGGGCCAACTGGAAATAAATCCCAAGTATCGTCACAACCACTATCAGTGAAGTAGGCTAACCAGTGGAGGTGTAAGCTTTTGTTTGCATGGTAGTATAAATCCCCCCCCCCCCCCCCAAAAAAAAAAAAACTTGTTACGGATTTCGGCCAAGCTGTTTGTCAAGTCGTGAATCAAACGTCAAGTTCTTTCGCCAAATTAATATCACGGAGGAATAGTTCGAACGTAAAATAAAAAAAATAAAAATAAAAAAACTGCTTATTGCGCAATATTCTAGTATTTCATTTAACGTTTGAAGTCTTAGTCGGTGGGATTAACTCGGTGAAGGAGCTTGGCATTTCATATCATGACCGGCTGAAACAGCTTGGTCGGAATCCTTAACAAGTTTTATTTGTTTTGGGAGATATCAGATCTTTTTGTTCCAGATGGATAAGATCCATTTTTTTCTCAGCAATACGAGAAGAACAGCCGAAAATCCAGTTTTACGGTCCCCTTTTTGATTTTTTTTTAGTAGGTTTCGAATGGAAGAATTTACTTTCGTGAAATTAGCTAGCTATTGTGTGCGCGCATCTTGACCCCTACGAGTATTTATGACCGGCTACGTCTTCCTGGAGGGGGCGGCATTAATCGACGGCCGCCATTGTTTATGTAACCTTCTTGAATATCAACAAGGCACACTGCTACTGAAAACGTACAATCGATTACCTGTGTTCGTTCTGCGGAGAACTCAAGATAGGCCGCGGACATCATAGTTACTAGCTTGCAATTAGACAAATATGAACGTTATTCACATCTTTTTTTTCATCAACAAAACATTAAGCTGTGTCACTAATAGCGACTTTTATGTTGTCAAGTAACCAAAGTCACTCGATCAAACGAGGTTTCATGCGTTTACGTCGCAGTTTTTTTTTCCGTCAGATGCTTGATACCAGCCGAACTGCCTTAGCTATACAAGACACACGGTGTAGTAATCGCCATGTTCGTACGTATTTTATCTGGATAGGACGGACGTTAATGGTATCGCTGAATCTTGACGGGCGAAAACTAGCGTGTATCTTAATTTTAAAGTGTTATAAAAGTGTTCTTAATCTATTCAGAGCTTCGTTATCACTATGTAACGAGAGGAGCATATACTTCCTCTCTATCCCAATCGTTAAGGTTTGAGCTCTCAACCCCCCCCCTCCCCTACTGAAATGTATGTCGAATTCCCGAAAATCCATCTACTTCCTCCAACCCCATGCTGTTCAACAAACGGCATTTGCATTTCACGCGAACACCCCCAAAGCCTCTTGCTCTGGTTCGTTGCTCACTGACAACAACGACGAAACAAAAAAAAAAGGAAGAAAACAAGACTCGGTTTGCTTTTGCTAGTAATAAATCTAACCAGCATAACGTATTGAGCCATTCATCATGTTAACAGCATTAATCTCTGGACCTCACACAGGAAACGTGACAAGGGATATGGTGCAATGCAGTAAAACCCGAGTGTCGTTGCATCCAGGCTCAATTTTAAACATCAGTGGTGCAGAGGTGGTGTTGCTAACGCAGGCAACTTTAAACCAAAAAAGTAAAAGTACAGTTTCGTTCCGCCGATGCGAGTGGAAGATTGCATTTCGAGTTCTAAACCAAGTGCCAAGAGCGTTCTTTCTGTGAAATTGCCTGGGGAGTACAAAAGTAAAAAAAAGTAAAAACGAAATTTTTTCCTCGGTAAGATAAGAAAGTAACGGTGAACCGCCTTGAGGGAGCGTCGTTGAATTTTGTATGCGATACGAAAGACGTTCGTGAAAGGCAAAAAGAACAAAAAAAAAGAAAAAAGAAAAAATTCTTAACCAGTCCCTTCTCTGCACTTATACTAAAGAGAATATACTAGCTACTTACGATACTATTGCATACTGCATCGAGCCGCGATCTGGATGCAGCCCTTGAACGTGAGTGGAAAGGAAAAAGCAGTTTGGTGCAGCCTTATAATTTCCGGAGGCAACAACCAACGTCCGAAGCGAACCTGCCTTGTAAAAACCAGAGGCTACGGACGCACGCCAATTCGAAGGTTGAAAAATGTCGAAGTCAACGTAGAAGGTGTAAACAGAGTTCGAATTAGTCCTTAAGGGTGCCTGAAGAAGTCATACGAAGTTCAGTCGAAAATTTGCAAGACTAAGGAGGGTCTTCTTTTTGAAAATGAGCGGAATTAGTGATGAAGATACTATTGAGTTATGACTTTATGTAATGATAAAAAAAAGTTAATGTCAAATTAACGTGCTTTTCAATGCTAAGGTTATCGGAACTCGGCTGGACGAATAGAACAATTTTGCTAGGAAACAT
This sequence comes from Lithobius niger, assembly GCA_023313725.1. NCBI lineage: Eukaryota > Metazoa > Arthropoda > Chilopoda > Lithobiomorpha > Lithobiidae > Lithobius > Lithobius niger. Next base: position 19,699 of record JAHWFP010029390.1, read on the forward strand.
CTAGGATCTAGGACTTAGGAATTTCCTCATGCCAAAACAGACATGAGAACGAACACATTTCCGAAGCCCTGGCCCTAATAATGCTAAACACAATCATTGTTGGACAAAAGACCCAGAAAACTAGAAAAGTTGTTTCGTCAGGAGGATTTTTTTTTATCTCACTGCCATGGATTATACGACTGCACGCATATACCTAAACGACGTCATCCAGTTACTGTTGTTACCAAGTTAATTCGACTATTTCTATTTTTATTTTACCATTATGGAAAGTCATAACTCAATGGTACCGCAGTTAGATGAATATATGACATATTCTCTTTAATATAAGAGCAGAGAAGAAACTATAGTTAAAAAAAAGTTTTCTCGTTCATTTTGCCTTTCACGACGTCTTGCATATGAAACACAAAATTCAACGACGTTTTCACTTTGCGTTTCTTATCTAACAGAGACATAGCTAGCTATCCAGTTCGCGTTGTCACCATGGCAACGCCGCCATCGCCATTGCACTGTTGACTATACTTTGTTCCACATTATGCTTTCAGAAAACTGACTGTATGACGCCATGTTTTCTTCCACTACGAGTGCAAAAACTCCGCAAACATCCCTTTCGTAAACTCTTACAGTAACTTTGGTGAGTGTACAAATGTGTAATCCACATGTTTTTGTACTTTTAGTGCAAGGAAACGAGTTGTCATCCAGTCAGTTTTCTGAAAACATAATGTGGAACAAACTATAGTAACGGAATTCAAGCAGCGATAATACAAAGCGAGATCGTAACTTAAACGCACCCAGTCTCGCAGCTAGATTTTAATTGCGATGGCAGATGTGTCGTTTCGTTGCCATGGTGGCAACGCTACCCGGATTAGCTAAATCCGGTATCGTTTGAGTAAATGCTTGCGGTCTTATAGCCCGTGACAATAAGATAAAGAATTCCTCTTGACAAAACGATTTCCCAGTCGCTTCTGAACTTACATATTGATTGTTTTCGTTGCTAGCTGGCAGAGCTAAAACCGCCGCCACGTTGGAATTTCAGATGATTTCTAGCTGCGAGAATGCTAAGGCAAGTTGTCGAGAAAATGCTACCTTAGGGTGGGTTTACGTAACGACAATTTTCTCGCTCACTAGCTGTTACTTGGTTAATGCCAAATCTGCTGGCTGCTTCTCGCCTTTGTCGGAGAATGCGGCTTTCAAGTTGTCTATACGTAGTAACCATAGCAACTACGCGGACGCAGATCTGCTCCTCGTGCCTGGCGACACGAAGTACGATGTGTGCGATATGACAGAGTCGATTTAAGACAACAATGTTTGCAGCAGTACAGGACGACGGATTGATTTTTGAATGCCAGCATTCGATGGTTTGTCTTCAATTCGATAATCCCGAAATGGACGCCATGTTGGATTTTGAATTCTCGCTGCGAGCATCTATTTATACCGTCGTCTGATCATTTCCAGAAGCTGTTCTTTATGCGAGATTAGCAAATTTTGGAAATAGCGAGAAATGACAACAATTGTGTAGCAATGTTTAAAATTACAGTTGCACTTTTGTTCTTTATCCTTAGGGTTATTTATAACACATTTTAATTCCCACATTCATTTAGAAGAAACTGGAAACCAATCGTCGATAAATAACGGTTGGCTGGAAAATAGAGTTCGGCGAGCGAGAAGGTCTCGTTGCATAAACGCGCCCTTACTCTATTCAGCTAGTCCACCCTAATTTAGCAGTGCTTGTGATGTATGTACAACATTGCAAATATGCCCTCAAACTCACTGATGCCCCCCCCCCCCGGGTTGGACCATCTCCGCATTCTCCGTCCTTACACCCTTCCCAGACACAAAGACAAAATTCTTTAAATAGCTGAGTATACTGCATATTTTTAATTTCACAACAATTTTCGTGCCTCTGTTGCAATTGAATACGACCTAAGGGCCGAGATTTACCCGTATCAAGACAACGTTTATCACCCGTCGTAAACAAACGCTATCTCCCGTTAAGTCAACAGCTTGTGAATAAATAATTTACTTTACCCCACACGAGGTACCCGCTTAATGAAACATTAATGCTGTGCTTCCTCTCTATACAGCTTTTACGAGTCAAATTTCACTTCTTTCAACCCCTTCTCTGCCCCCCCCCCCCCCCACATGTCGTATTTACCACTCCCACTGTAGCGTTCTAAGTTGAATTATTCGGCTCCAACGTTTACGTATACATGGCCAACATTTCATTAAATCTCAGTAATGCGTCTCGCAATAATTAAGGGAAGGCTAAACGGCCCTGAAACCACCAGACTCCAATATTAATTAAGAAATTGAGGGTGGTAAGTTTCAAAGCGGACGGGAATGGCACAAGCCGTAGGCTGGGCGGGGAGGGGGGGGGATGGGGAGGGAGGTAATTCAGTTAGGAAGTGGGGAGAATGGCGGAGATGATAACAAGGTTTTGAGAATTTTGTAAACCGTGCGCAATGGCTGTATGCCGTGACGTCACAGTGAGTTAGCCAATGACGAACGAGAACAACGGCTGTTTGGCCGTCTGATTGGACTAGCCCAGTCATGTGATATGCACGTCACATCAAACAGCCATGGCGCGTGGTGTAGTTTCGAGTTGAGTCCAACAAAAAAAGTCATGTGTTCATACGGTAAGAACTCATACTCTTTAACATGGAGACTTCTGTTTATAGAGAAATAAGCCCTATAAAAGCTTCCCAAAATTCGAATAAAAAACGTTGCTTACTTCGAATATTCTGCAAATAAGCGGGAAGAAAAATACATCGAAAGTGAATGGTACGTTCGTTTAATTCAATAATATTTCGTGAAGGTTTTAAATGGTTTTCCATTTCATCTCCAACATACACAAACGAAACCAAGAAATTATTAGCCCCTATACAAGTCCACCAAAATACATCTAGACACGCGCTAGTGTGTGGCGCCAAGTTAGGCAACAAACATCACATCAATTCAATTGTCGAGGTTGTGCTCCTGACGCATAGTCGAGCACATTTCAGCTACTTGAGGAAAAATAATAATGCTGTACAAAAGCTTAAATTGTGTTGAAATCGAGAGCAATGATCCACCTGACAAAAACTAACTCGTGTACGAATGCCAGCTAGGCTGCTTTCAATGCAAAATCTAACCCTCAATAACGTTGAAAATGTGTTACTAGTCCGCTAGTTAGTCCGCTCATCCCCATGTTAATTTCCATAGGGTAATTATTCATCGATACCGAGATAACGGGTAGGCTTCCAGCTATGAAATTGGACGAATGGGTGCAGTTAATAAGAACTGCGTGCCTTTTATGGTTTTGAGCCTGGGGGTATAACGGGGAAGGCGTGGGAGGGCGCGTAAGCACGATAATAGGTGTAAACTGTGAGACATAGAAGCAGTATAGTAGCAAACGTTGATTATCTTTTAGAGTTTAACTGTGCTTACATTGTGGTAGCAGCAGACTGAGTCACGTTAGAAGCAGCAGAAGCAAGTGTTTATCATCTTTGGATTCGAACTGTTGCGTATCTATAGTTGCTGCAGGAAACTGTGAGACATGTAGGAGTAATAGAAGCAAGTGTTGTGGTCTTTAGGGTTGAATTGTGTTGTGCTTCTACAGCAGTAGTGAAGACCGCAAGACATGCAGAAGCAGCGAAAGTACAGTAAGTAAAGCTGGTCTCTTAGAATGCTACTGTGTTGTGCTTCAAAAACTCCAGGTGAAGATAGGAAGAAATGCAGTAGCAGCAGAAGGAAATGCTTATTTTACTTTAAGCTTCTGCTTCAACAACAGCAGATAAGATTGTAAAACATGCAGAAACAGTAGAAGAAAGTACTGATTATCCTTGGAGTAGACTGCAGTTATTGTTGGGGGATTGGTTTGTTTCTAGTTTGGTAGACTAGCACTTGGTTTTGTATGCTGAAGATACGGTGGTAAAACGTTTGGTAATGTTACCAAGTTGTTAGTGAACATGTGGAAGGAGCTATTTACTTTAGCTTGAACAATTTTTATATCAGATCTTAACAACCGAAAGAGCCTCATGATAGACAATAACCGACCTTTTTTCTTTGTTTCCTTTTTCTTTTCAAGGGAAAAAATAACGTAGGTTCGTGGACGCCAATTGGATCTGATCTCAGCAGAAGACAAATTGTCTCGACATTCGGAACAAATGGGCTGCCATAAAAACAGTTTTTTTAAGTCGTCGTCGTCTGCCGGTTGCATCTGGACCCATATATATTATTGCATTCAAAGAGGGAACATTAGAATGGGGAAAAAAATATCTCGGGTGGATTGAGGGAGAAGAGGGTAGTTGTAAAATGGTGAAATAATTTTCAGCAGGATCAAATTTCTTTTCAAGAGCAATAAAAGATTCGAAAGAGTCAGTATGTTGTTTTTCTCAAAGTTAACTTATGATTCAACTGGCAGAGTTAAAAAAAAATCGAAAGTAAACGAATTTCTCGTTCAGGCAGAAATTCAGTGGCGTGGCCAGAAAAATATTTCCGAGGGGGACCGACACACAACTCAGGAGTAAGAGGGAGGGCTGGGGGAGCACTGGAAGACGTCCAGTAGTGTTCAGGGAAGATGAAACACGTTTAGATGTTTCCTGGTCTTATGTGGATCTTGGAGAGCCCATTTTCAACAAATTATTATGTAAATTTTGGTGTTTTTTCATTTAGTCACTTTTCAATGTGAGAGTTTTGAAAACATTTGTGACAAAATTCTGTTTCGCTGTTTTTTTATTTACAGATATTATGAAAGTTAATGTTTTGTAGTTTCAGACTTAAAAATCAGTATATTTAGCATATTAAGTAAATGCTAAATGTAATGGGATGACCATTACCTACACAAAATGGATGAATCCAACACTTGAATGGATGAATCTTACAATTGAATTGGTGAATCTTAGCTTGAATGAGTGAATCTTACACTTGAATGGGTGACTTTACCCCATCATGACCCCCTCCAAATATTACGCGGCCCCCCAGCCGCCCCGCCCCCCCAACACTTAGGTCACCACCAGAAAATAAAATAAAAAAATTTTGCAGGCTATACTTGGAATCAAGTGAAAGTGGAACCGAGCTTTTATTTCTTTGTTTTATTTTATTTATTTATTTATTTTTGTAACAACTTTGCTGTATATGTATTGCACAATCTAATTTATTTCGTGTGTTTATGGGACGCATTTTACAAAAACGTGGACTGCATTGACGCTTTCGTTGAATTAAACAGAATAAAAGTGCTTAAATGCGGACGCCTCTGGAAAAAAGTCCTCGGCCCACTCTTTTTTCATATGTGCCCCCTGTTGCCCCCCCCCCCAACAATTCAGCACTGACGCCATCACTGCGCTAATCGCAATGAGCCCTGTGATTAATTAAGCCGGCTTTTTAACTAATCCGTCTTTAAACTTCTAATCCGCATCAGTAACGGCGCTTAAACGGTGTAAACTTTCAGTAACAAAAGAAAAAAATGAGTGAAGACCGGCTATTGCTATGGTATTTCGTACGTAAATTAACTGATACTCAATTGAAGGGCAGGGTGGTTGGCGTGATTGTCTCAAATGTCAGAGGGTCCCGAGTTCAATCTTCGCCTCAGCCCATGCCTTTTTATTCAGGAAGAAGAGGATCCAAGAATCGACAATCTGTAATTGCAAGACTATCTTTTAATCAGGGAAATCTTTCGACCTATTTGTGGGAATACCAAGGAGTACGTGTGTCCTGTGCTTGAGTATGCTAGCCAGGTTTGGTCACCGTTCCTGTTAAAGAATATTGATCAGATTCAAACGATCCAGCATAGATATACAAAGAGTGTGCCAGGGCTACGAGAGTTAAACTATGGAAAATAACTTAAATTCCTAAAGTTGGATTCATTGGAACTGCGCAGATTGAAGGAGGATCTTGTTCTGACGTACAAGATTCTACATAATGTGTTACCTCTCGATAAGATGGAACTAATTCTTTGAAATTGGTGTTTCCCCGGTATGAGTAAAACTGTAGGAAATTTTTCTTCTTCAATAGGGTTGTTCCTGCATGGAACTCGCTTAGTGAAGAGGCAGTCTCATCCTTATCAGAACGTACTTTTAGAAAACTGTTAAATAGACATTGTTTCAAAGCCTTCCTTCGATGGCCAGAATGCTATGAATGACGGCACTGGCTGCTTTTATTTCGTTGGGGATGACTGTTAGTGGTCCTCGGACACTTTCCTTGCCCTTTTGCCTTTTATTTTGGCAATCGTGTATTTTGAAAAATGCGCTCATATCGACTGTAGCATGTAAAAGGTCTAGGAATATCCTAGAAAATTATTCTTTTGAAAAGTACCTTCAAACCCCCCCCCCCTCCCTTCGCCACCCCACTTTTTTTTCTAAACTTACTTGAAATAAGCACAGTTCGATTGTTTGTAACATCACTGGCATTTAAGATAAGGGACTACAAAAAAAGATAAAACGCGTGCAACGCCGTGGTTACTTAGGAAAACCTTCTCTCCCCAAAACGAGGAAGAAAAAAAAACAGTGAAAAAAAAAAAAACAGTGAAAAAAAAAAACGGCCAACAAGGCAATTTTTTCCATAAGCCTTTATCAGCCTGACCTCAATTTTCGACCAAATATCCGACCAGATGATTTTCCAGCACGGATGGATGAACTGAAAATTGGCAACGTTGGACAAAACCAAGTAAATTGGCAACCTCAAAAAGAGGAGAAAAAAATGGTCTCATAAACCGCAATAAAAAATAAAAAAATCAATGCGTGTAGTCGAACCTCTCACTACTTTACAGTACAGACAAAAAAATAAAAAATAAAAAGGAGAGTAATTGAACTCATTCGTTATGCGAAATTTTGAATTTTCAGTATCCTAAGTGGTAGGTGGACACTTAGGCACCGGATAATTAGGTAGAGGACACGTCATAGGAACCCCAATTTAGGCACTGGAGAAATAGGCACTCGGATAAATACGTAGTCAGACATATAAACACCGGACAAATAAGCATCAATTAAAAAAAATAATAATAATTGGTGATGGATTGCAAAATGGTCTTCGAATTTGTTTCTTTCCACTTCTTAATACTAAACTCCATTTTCGTTTCGCAGAATCCCATTTCACAGAATCCCGTTTCGCAGAAAATAAAACGGATTAAGTTTTTTTCTACGAAAAGGGAATTTCCGTTTTGAAGAATCCTGTTTCACCCGAATCAAAATATTTAAAAATATAACATTGGAGAATTAAAGATGCATTCCTAATTGGAAGGAATTTGATCAGTGCGGTTTCTGACGTTATATGTTTAACCGCAGCGAGCGCTGCAGCGCGAGCGAGGAAATTTTTTTTGAAAAAAAAAGTATTCTGCGATACAGGATTCTGTGTAACAGGAATTTCTCCGTTTTGCAGTAAAGTCTTCAGATTCGTCAAGTTGGGACTGTAATCCACCACATGCTGGAACAGAGTCTCAATATTATCAACATTCCTTGTTCTAAACCGGTCTGTTTATAAACTCCTGCCCTGACTTAATTTTTACCATCTGCCCGTTCCGCGAATCGAGAGGATTTTCCCAGAGTGCGAGAGGATAAAACCTTCCCTCTCTACCTCCCCCCCCCTCCCCCCATCTTATTGATGCTGAATTTCGGTGCTTGTAAACAGCGTCATCCGTTGCCGCATCGACAAACCGGAAATGCGTTTGCCAAGTTCCGAACGACTTGTAAACGCGCTGCTCACAAGACGAGAAACGAAGGACGAGCGGTTTTGTTCGCGTTGCTAACCCGTCGTAAAACCTGGCACTCCCAACTTGTTGTTGTCTTGGAAATCGTCCTTTCGAAACCTCCCGTTTCCGAAACACTCGCCTTTATTTTATTTTTAAGTATTGCTTTTAAGTTAAAAGCGTTTTTATTATTTGTTTCTGCTTAGGCGCCTTTGTAAGTGTTTTCGCCCGTCGTCAAGACACATGTCGAACTACCGCACTTAAAAAGTCAGTATTGGCAAAAGGAAAATTTAAAAACAGACGCTTTTGTTATGGTGGTTACAAATTCATTCTTTAACCTAAATAGCCTGAGACTGCAAAATCATTTGCTAAGAATATTTTCATTAATCAAGATCGAAAGTGAGAGGTTCGAAGGCCATCAGATACCACCCTAGTTGTAATCAAACTACAGTAAGTGAAACTATCCGAAAACAAAACTTGTTAAGGATTCCCGCCAGCTTTTCGGCCGTTTGAAGTCGTGGTATCAAACGCCAAGCTCTTTTGCCAAAGTAATCCGACCGAGTAATAGTTGAATTGAAGTTAAATGAAATATATGATTACGGCACAATTTTCAATTATTTTATTTATTGTTTGAAACCTTAATCGGTGGGATTAACTTGGCGAGAGCGCTTGGTGTTTGATATCACGACTTCAAACGGCCGAAAAACCTGGCCGGAAATCCTTAACAAGTTTAGAGTTTTGGGGTAGACATCACATATTTATGGTCCCTCAGCAATTACGAGATGGAAAACCCTAGTCCTAACCAAAAAAATTTGGAGTAAGTAAAATTTATTTTCAGTACTCACTTGTGTATATAAACAACGAAAATCATAATGGAGTTAACATTACGAACTGTCAAGGACCCCTAAGCAGAAACAACGACGAAAAAACCTGCTTCTCACCACGAGTCCTGGAATTGAAACCGGGTCTTTGTCTACTTAGCATGGGTAAAGTAGTCTGATGGGACTGTCTCATACGCAGAGGTTCCCAGTTCCCGTCCGACATCAACCACCCCAGGCATTTTCGGAAAGAGAAGGGCCCTATGATGCCTTGTGCTCATGTTGATTGTGACATGTAAAGGGTCCTAGGAATTCCCCGATTGGAATTACCTAGCAAAATTGCCCATTTTTTCTTTTGGTGCCATGGCTATGGTGGGGAGAGCTTAAAACCTCCAAAGGGTTGAGTTACCATAGTGATCTAGTGTCGTAAAAGTGTGTTCCCTGATTCAACAGAAGGCCAACCGCAGTCATTCACATTCAGCAAAATTTAATTTTCGGCAATATTTTCCTTGCTTGTTCACAATTTAAAAGAGTAAAAAAAAAACACTAAAACAGTTTGGACAACCTCAAGCTGTCCTTGGCGGCACGTTGTAGGGCAACTTGAGGTTGTCCCCGCTGTTTTAGTGTTTTTTTACTCTTTTAAATTGTGAACAAGCAAGGAAATATTGCCGAAAATTAAATTTTGCTTTTAATTTGTTGTGGGCCTTCGGTTCAGTCAGGGAACACATTTTTACGACCTTCCGACTTCGCCTACAATTTTTTTTTTTTAATTCTTGATCCAGTGTGTTCGGGACCAGTCGTACTCTGTCGTGGAAATCCGTATCTTGACGTACGAAATTCAGGCATATTCACCTAACCTAACCCGTCGTAATTCCCTACAAAAATATTCACCTTCAATGCAACATTACCCAATCTTTAACATTCAGCGATTCACTATATTTTCTAGCTTATCTAAATGAGAGATTCTGGTTTTCAATAATACTAACAAATGTTGACTAATTTCTTTCGTCTTCTAAGGAACCAGTAACAGTATAAATCAGTCTAGAATATTCATGCTACTAGAAATGTGCACGAAGATGAAGGCCTTAAACTCTTTACAGGTAGTGACAGGTATAGGTACGGTTACAGGTACAGGTACAACGTTAAAACTCTCAACAGGTAGCAAGGTACAGATACTAAGTTAAAACTCTCCACAGGTAGGGTTATGTTCTGTAACATGGTGAACGCCACTATAATACTGGAACGTGACTGAGATTGCCATACAGATTACCGACCTGAAAAATGTTAAAACGCTACGGATTAGAGTCAAACGAAAATTAATGATAACGCTTCTTTTTAACTCTAGTAAAACATTCATTCCACAAACATTTCAGAGCTAACTCATCGACAATTGTTCAAAAAGCACCCCCCAAGACCTTGTTTGACTTCCCTGCAATGCTTTTCCTGTCCATTCATAGCAGCTTAACATTCCAGTTACTAAATTTGCTCGCTTTGCCCTGGAACACGTATCAAAATATCGTCTGACCACAACCGTCCCCTTCCGCCAGTTCCGGCCTTCGGGACTGCAGTGGCTAACGCGTGTGTAAAAACTCATGGCCCGATATAAGAAATTCAACCAAGCTTTGTGAGATGTGAATGCACGTACCAGAATCGAGAGGCATGAAGGAGGAATCTCTGACACAATTCTACCCCATTTTCAACCGCTCCTGAATCCATGCTGTCAGTAGTGTCCGTTTTTACTTTTGCGGAAAACATACGTTAAAAATCATGCTATGTAGGTTTTTACCTAATAAATATATGCGAAAAATATGCCTTGTGCTGCGAATAATCCAAGCACTTCGCAAGAACGAATTCAAACGAATTTAAAGCGAGGAGGGCATGTTGTTTTCCGACCACAGGCCGGCTGGAGTAGAAATGGCGTGTCTTGCCTCCTAACTCCATACAAGTTCTTGCACGTGCCAAGAAGTTAAAGCCTCTTAAGCATTGCTTTGGAAAAGTAAAGATTTTTGACTACGTTAAATCAGCTGGATAGGAGGTGAAGCGTTCTGCTTTTCTCCCAAATGGCCTTGTGCAAACGGTGACAAACAAAGCGAGAGATACAACATGGCTACTCCCTCGTCCGAGGACGTATATGGCATTTATATTTTATATTTTATATTTATATATGGCTGTTCTGTCTGTTTGAACAAGTTGAGTAGTTGACCGTAAATTAAAATTTATTGATTTACTTTTTTTCTCTTTAAATACCGTGATTTTGGTGTGCCAGTAATTCAGGATCCTCAAGTGGCTGCCCAGGGTATCCAAGACAAAATATTGGGGGAGGGGTAAATATGCTGCCTTACTTATTTCAGCTCTCGAAACAAACCCTGTTGCGATTTTAATTCGGGATCTCAAACGTTGAAATTATGCCACCCCAGCGAAGTTGCTCTGATGACGTCATTTGTAAAATCTACCTATAGCCCTAGGTCTACATGACGGCGTATTGTAATGGCCCATTGTCACTCCAAATTTAATATTCACTGATAGTCGAGATGACGCTATGTGACGCTATGTAACAATCTAAAGCATACAAATTGCCTGTAATTATAATGTATAACATCAATTGTAATGGCTCGAGCTTGCCTGGCGTATATGGAAAATCTTCCGTAACCTGGTAACGTGGTTACCGGGACGGTCAAGGGACAAAGTGGGACATTAAAATGGTAACTACTGTATGAAGCTGGGACGCTTTGGGCAGGCTACCGGGACGCTTCAGTTTGGTTACCGGGACGCCTCAGGTTGGTTACCGAGACGCCATGGAACATTTTCCATACACGTTGCCTGGTCTTCTGCTCGGTGCTCCCAACAATGAGCTGTGAATCGAAATATAATTCATCCGCAGCGATCCTCCCATCCACCCACATCCAAAGGTAATTTCGGCTTTAGTAAGTAGGAATATTTTCCTTTTGTCCCATTTCCCCCATCTTAAATTCATAAATTCAACCAAGACTATTGCCAGTGAGTGTCTCACTGCAACCCCGTAACTGCCAAATTGGCTATTCAAACCAAATAACAGCCCAAAATCCATCATAATTCTATCTGATCCCGAGTAAGTTTTTCATTTGTGGCCTTCCATTTAAGGCCCTAAGCCAAGACAAGAGTCGCTCCCATTAGTCAGACGAGCCTGAGCTCATTATCACTCCAATTTATAATTAAAAACATCACTAGAACTGAACCACGACTATTTACCTTATTCCACCTACTTGGTACTAATTTGGAATTCACCCAACCCGTAGCTTGATCCCCAGTTACTCAGCTTAACTAGACCCTTATCTGAGGTGTTAGTGCTGAGGAGCCATCGCACGTACCAATAATCGCCACAACCTGTCACCGTGCAAATTTAGGTCTTTAAAGCGCATAAATTGACGATTTAACTTTTATACCGAATGGCAGAATAATGGCAATCACCCTTTACAACATACTTTGCGGTGCGCCATAATTGTTCTGCCCTGTCCTCTTTAAAAAGCACAACCGTGACCAAATCCAATTTTCTCCTTCTCTCAGTCCCGAAATGGAATTCCCAAACCAACTCGGTGCAATCAGGCATTATTATTAGTAAAGACCAATTCGTAATAACAGACGTGGGCTCTCGCCAAATCACGACAACGACTGGGAAATTATATCGGATGATATTTCTCAGAATCTCATCGACATTGCCTCAAAACGACTGAGAGGTTTGAGAGATCCATAAACGATTTCCGAGTAGACTGCAAATAAACCGTAATGTTTTAAGGCCACGATTTGTGTCGATCAAATACAAGGTCAATCATCTCTCGAAGGGAGACATCCGTTTTTCCGGTAATCGAGCGCGATCCTGTTACTGAGAAAGATTTCGATGGTTTGACGGAATTTATTTTTATGCCATTGTGTCAGTTAAAATTTATTGTTGCACACTTCGTACGTCGATCGAGTTACATGGCAGAATAATTTAATATGGGATTGAACCCAACAATTCGATGTATTATGATCTTTTCCCCAGCATTGCAGTTAGAGGGCGCGTTTACGCACCGAGATCTTCTCGCTCGCCGAACGCTAATTGCTAGTCAAACGTTATTTATTTACGGTTTGTTTCCTACGTCTACTAAATGAATGCAGTAATAGATAACAAATTAAATGCAATCTAGACACACGCTAGTGTGTCGCAGCAAGTTAGGCAACAAACATCACAACAATCATCACATCAATTCAATTGTTGAGGTTGTAAACCATTGTAGCGCGACGCCATAGCGTCAGTGTCTTATATCTTGAAGCATAGTTGGGCACATTTCAGGTACCTGATTGCACTTGGGGGTCTACGGCCTTGCAGTGCTGGAAACACCGGTTCTCGTCAGATCCCCGAAGTTAAGCAGCATTGGGCTGGATTGATACTTGGGTGGGTGACCACCTGGGAATCTGCCTGTTGCAGACATAGGGCCTTAGGGCTTCGGGCAGATGACCAGGAGTGGTTAACGCTCGTTAAACCCTTTAAGTTACTTGGGGAAAAAGAATAATGCGGTACAAAAGCTTAAATTGTGTTGAAATCGTGAGCAATGACTCACCTCACAAAAATTAACTCGTGTAGGAATACCAGCTAAGTTGTTTTCAATGCAAAATCTGACCCTCAATAACGTTGTAAATGTGTTACTAGTTACTAGCTGGTCCGCTCATCCCCATGTTAATTTCCATAGGGTGATTGATTATTCATCGATACCGAGATAACGGGAAGGCTTCCAGCTATGGAATTGGACGAATGGGTGCAGTAAAATAGGAAATGCTTTCCTTTTATGGTTTGGAGCCTGGGGGCGTAACGGGAATGGCGTGGGAGGGCGTGTAAGTACGAAAATATTGTTATAACCATTGTTAGTATAATTGTCGGCATCGTCTCTCATTGGACGGAAAAGTTCGGACAATGAGAACGTGAATACTGACGTGTGTGCCTAGACACACACTAGTGTATTACGATAAATCTAACAACGATGCAAAGAAATTGTATTCACGTCCAATTCACGAAAAATAAACCAACTGTAGTGACAAAGCCAAAAACTCGTAAAGAAGCCACCAAGTTGAGAGTGGTTCGGCCCTTCAAAGGAGTGATATCAACACACCAACACTAACTAAATAAAACAAATTACACCAAAATTAAAACCAAAACAAACACCTATAAAGAGGTGAACAACCCCATAAAGTAGCAATGTTCAAGTTTTCATTTAACGTCCAAAGTATTATTCGGTGCGATTAACTTGGCGAATGTTTTGGTGTGTTGATATCACTCCTTTGAAGGGCCGAACCATTCGGAACTTGGCCGCCCCTTTTACCAGTGTTGGTTTTTGATTTGATTAGATTTGTTTATTGAGCTATAAAGGTCTACATATACCTATGCGGCGCTCATGCTAGCCAACTTAATGCTACCTTAACCTAAACCAGGACGACCAGGTCACCAGAGAACCACAAAACACAGAGCACGGGGAACACTGGAATGAACCAGAGAGAGAAAGACAATCAGGGGACTCAGGGGAACACAAGGAAAACGAAGACCCATAACGGAAATACGCACATTACTTCTACCTCATCGAAAAACGCTAACAATATTGTATGTGTCCAGTTTCGTCCTACTTGATATTGGCGCTTACTGGCCATGAACACCACCAACCAGTACCAGAACAAGGCATTAAACACCAAAGTCTATTTCCCCATGCCCATGATGATCAATCACCGCTACCACCATCGCATCGCAAGCAATGAGCCCAAGGCGCTGGGAACAAGAAGGACCCCTAGAGCCTAAATGAAACGCTGCGTCGCCTTGCAAAACCCCTTGCAAACGCTGCGTCGCCTTGGTTTTTGATATGATATAAATAACAACATGAATAAAGAACAAAGTGGAACAGTAATTTTAAACATTGCGACAACATTGTTGTCATTTCGCGCTATTTCCAATATTTGCCATTCTCGTGCAAAGAACAGATTCTGGTAATGACCAGACGACGGTAGAATAAGTAGTTGCTCTCAGCGAGCATTCAAAATCCTTGTACTGCAGTAAATATTGTTTTCTTGTTTTCATAAATCGACGCTGTCAAGTTGCACGCATCGTACGTAGTGTCGCGAGGTACGAGGGGAGATGATGTGCGTCCGCGTTCTTACCATGGTTACTATACGTATAGACAACTCGAAAACCGGAAAACCGCATTCTCCGGTAAAGGCGAGAAGCAGCCAGCAGATTTAGTATTAATCAAGTAAAAACTAGTGAGCGAGAAAATAGTCGTTTCGTAAACCCAAATGGCATCTCGCGAAAGTTCCAACACGCACTGCGAGCTTTGTAGGGGGCCCCCCCCCCCCCCCCCGGTGACCCGAACAAGGCGAGCAAGTACAGCCGTGTGGTCAGAGTTGTTGGCTGTAATTCAAGTCGGCGGTGGATTGAAACCAACAAGCCAAAAATATTATTCCAAAAGTCGGCTGATGATGCGAAAGAGGTCTACAAAGTCCGTCAAAGATACTTTTTCTTAGTCTTAAGAGACTTCCCTGCCCAAAGAACGCAGTTTTGCTACGCTTAGTCAAAACTACGCTAATAAAATTACAAGACAACGGCATCTTGAGTTACACCTAAAGACATACCGCGCATACACACATACAAAACACACAAAACTTATACATAGGCTTAAAGCCATACAAAGCTGTTTCTCCGGGGGCTCTGCATCAAATAATTTATGCTCAAATTACGATAGGAAGTTCCTCACTTCATTTCTGAAGTAATAGTCGGTGGGATTAGCTTGGCCATTGTTCGTTGGCAGGGGTGATATCACTTCTTTCTAAGGTACATCATGTAGAAAACTTGGTGGCAGCCATTTTTATTCTGCTCTCACTACTTTGATTGGTTGGAGTGTTATTTCACCAATGTGGGTTTTGTCACTTTATTTACAGTTTTTTTTCCATCTTATTTTGGTCAGTGCCCAGTTGGCGGTTTAATAATAATAATAAAGAAACCTCGTACCTAGCCGATTTGTTATGTCCCTGTGTCCGAGAAGCATACTTTTGACTTAAAGGGCTTAAATAAAGAAAATAAATTGTTAGTGGTATGGAAGTCCCATAAAACCCGTCATCGTCAAGACAACCAACCACCACTAATGGGTCTCTGTTTACGATTTAATTATCTAACCCCAACGTCAGACTTTTGCTTCGAAAGTACTTCCGCGAGCAACTGTCCACAATGTGGAATGAGGAAAACGGACAGCATAACAAGTATCAGAGGCTATGCCATGTTCCAAATTCAAATCCTGACATGTAGACAGAGTGAACAGTGTTTCCAGCAAGCCTGATGCCGACAGACGTCAGTAATGAAACAAGATGGAAAGCCGACGGCTCACAAGTGTTAAATAAATACAGCTGCAAACCTATTTACGTTGCCTTTTGGACTTAAATGTCAGACTGCCTGAGCGGGGAATCGAGCCCACGATCTTTGAAACCTAAGGCCGAGGTCCTACCGCTGATAGGCCGTGTCAGTATGTCTTAGGAGCCGAGAATCTGTATTTATTTTAGACGTCAGTGATGGCACAGTCTGTCGAAAATTAGCAGGACACTGAGTTTGTGAGTGCTGAGCGTCCATTCGTGTGAAATTGACCGTTTTAGGTTTTATTCCATCATCTTACATTTATTTTCCAATATCAAAAATAAATTTCAAGTATTCCAGTTTTTTCCAGTGTAGACAGTTTTTTCCAAACATTTTCCAGTATTTGTACGAACCCTGTTCGGTCGTTCTGCCAATTACATACGTAATTTTTGTTGCGTGTATACACACACACAAAAAAAAACAGGGGGTTGAATAATCCCCCAGAAACCTATTGCTTGAAACCACACCAAATACAACACGAGTAATCGTGTTTGTAATCTGCAAAAACATACACACAAAAAAAAAACAACCTGTTTACCATGAGTCTGCGGTTTGCAGCCTTTTGTGTAATATTAAATCGCCTGTTGGTTTTTTTTTTTTTTTGTAAATGGTCAGTCTGTCTGTCAGTCAATGCACTTTATCATTCTGTAAGCTAAAACAGAATTATTGATTAGCACGCTCCCGTGGTATAAAGTACACGCCCATGTCAAAAGCCTGGGTCACGTTCAACATTCACTGTTAGTCTCCCTTCATAATCGTTTATTTGAATTGTGGTGTTTATTGAACGATTGTAAGCGTCACCAAGGATCGACGTCACCTAAACGATAACCTTTCTACTGTCCACGGAAGAGGTGAAATCATTTCTAATTGACTCGGGAAAATATGCACTTTATTTGTTGTTGTTGTTAGAATTGTAAAAACCTTAAGTCAAAAAATCAGGAGTCGTAGGGCGCCTGCTTTTCCCGTACTTTTCATTTTCGGACTTGTGGCTCCGTATAATACTTTTTAAAGCGTTCTTATTCTTGTTCCGTTTTTTATTTGTGTACATACACAGCTGTGAATTCCATGGGGATACAAGCTTTAATGCAGTTTTTTTTTTTCTAAACACCAAAGCCGTTTTGGTTGTGTTAATTCTTGTTCAAATTCATTACCAGCTGCTAAAAAAATTTAATTATGACTTGTAGTTGATAATATTAAAAAAATATATATATATTAATCATTTAAGATAGATAGACATGGAGTTCTGGTTGCGGCTGTAACCTTAATAACGGTATAAGTGAATGATCTTTATGCCAGTGGACAAGTGACCGCATCGGTAAAGGCGGTATGGTAGTAATCTGGTGATGGACTGGTTTGCCGTTTCGAATCCGAATCACATCACTTGAATGAAACTTAAGTGCTTAAAGGTTAAATGTACTACGTTATTTCTAAAGTATGATATTTACTGACGGCTTATTTCCAATTTACCGTTAATCATTTAAGAATGTATAATCGGCTTACTTTGCTTCAATCCTAATTTTTGTGAAATGTTGTTTCATGAAATTAGTCCAATTTTTATTTTTAAAAAACCAAAACTGATTTAATTAGAAATTATTCCAGTAAGCTAAAAATTGGTGTATTGTTTACTACTTGCTTTAATAAGAAAGATAATTTAAAAAAATTAAGTTTTTAACCACTTTCTACCGAAGCTACTTAGCTTATTTTTAGCTACTTTTTTTTATTTTTCCTTCTCGTTCATGTTAAAAATTTCCTTGTTTCCCACTTTTTTCTAACTAAAACCTGCTACGACTCTCGCAAAAACTAAACACGTTTGTGCCAGTCTGATATCAAACCCAGCTTCCACTTGTCATAAAAGTCATAAAATTCATAAAACTCATAATATTTCAGGATTTTAACGAAATGTCATAAATTGGTCAAAAATGTTTGTTTTGTGCCATAAATACCACAAAATAACAGAATTGTTTAGATAATACTGCAAACAAATTCACACTAAACGTACGAACTACCATCACAAGTGACCCGTAAGGAATTCAAGATTTCTAAAGTTGCCTCTCCCCCCTCCCCCCTCCTCTTGTAATGTTTTACAAGGTTTTGAAGATAGCTTCTGTTTTAAGAAAAAAGTATGGGATACAAACAAGGTATAAAAACCACACCTCTGAATGTTTCAAGAAAATGTGTTGAACGAGCCTTTCCTTTCCATGAAATTGTGACGCATTTTCAAACATTTGGAAACGTGTCTGTCAGAACTAAGCTTTGAAATCACAGAATTGCTCCTCCTTCTATGTCATCCTGAGATCTAATCATTGATTCAATCGTCTTTTAATTTGGGTCCTGGTACTGAAGATAAAAAAAAGTTCTTTCATAGCGCAAACTTGAGTTAGCATTAGGTGGATCGAACACATTTAACGAATGAGCCATTGTTACAGGAAAACTGTACATTTTAAAATTCTTGACGCGCATTACATATGCAAAAGTTAAATATCAAAAGTTGCAATCGATGACGATTGTGCTCATGTTAATTGTGGCATGTAAAAGGTCCTAGGTTTTCCTAGGAAAATTCCCCCTTTCCGACCGGTGATAATCTTAGCAGTTGAAAAGGACGTTAACTCGACTATTTCCATTTTTTTTTTCAATTTGGGTTCATTCTGGTTGCAAATATCGTAGTGGTCGTCCCACAGTCGGTTAAGCATTTTTTAAAGTGATCCATTTAATCTTAAATTTTAGACTGTCTATTTATAAACGTATTCCACTAGAAGCACATTCAAAATCTAACTCAAGTAAAAGTTAGATTTTATATTAAAATAATTCGTGTCGCATGACTACTAAAAAAGTTAGTAAAATCCATTAACTATTTCATTATCATAAATGTCCTTGGAGACACGTGAACTTTTTGTTAACGAATTACGATACAAAACAAAAACACAAAGAATCAAAAGGGAAGGAGTTCCTAAAAAACATTAGAAACAGTATAATGTAAAACTGTACTGTTTAAATTATAATTCCTAAAATAGGTACCTTAAAGTGTGCGCGGCCTATCTTGAGTTCGCCGCAGAACGAACACAGATAATAGATTGTACGTTTTTGGCAGCAGAGTGCCTTGTTGATATCCAAGATGGTTACAAAAACAATGGCGGCCGTCGATTAAAGCCACCCCCTCCAGGAGGACCTAGTCGCTCGTAAAATACTTCCAGGACTCAAGATACGCTGCGCACACAATAACACACTTAAAATAAATAAATTTTAATAAATGCACACCTCCTTCCACTACCATCTTACGGAGAAATTGTGATGAGATCCGCGACTGAAACGTCTTGAGATTCATTCCTATTACTTCCGTCTAAGTTCATAGAGGGAGCCATCATGAGTTTTATGTGGTTATTTCTACTCAGTTTTCAGCCTAAAATTAAAACAAACTAAACGAAACTAGCTTGTATTTAATTATGATTTAGTTTAGCTTAGCTGTAATTTAGATTACTTTATTACATTACTTTATAAGATTTGGGCTGAAAAATGTGCAAAAATTACCAGATGGAATGCGTGGCGCCCTCTGAAAACTCGGATGGAACTAATAGGAATGAGTGTAACACATTTCAATAAGGATTTTTTTAGAGTGACAAATTCTTCTCCCCAACCCTATCAATTCTTGATAAAAGTAACTGAGCGAATAAAGCGAGGTCCTAATACTCGACTCAATTAAGATTTTGTTTGTCTGTGTGTTTTTCTGTTCGCAATTTTATTCAGAACCGGTTAAAATGTACTGACAAGGCTGCTTCGGTGTGTGTAAGAAACGAGGTTAAACAAGAAATTCCTCCCTCAAAATTGTTAATGGCGGGGGACAATGTCGGATTGGGCAGTCCGGGAACCCCGGGGCGGCCCCACTACAGGAAGCCCTTGTTTAAAAATAGGCTTTTACTTTGAAATGAATTCGTATGAAAACTGCATCTCATAAGTAGCAGGAAAACGTTTCCAATTCATGCTGATGTCTTTAAAATAGGTTACCTTACAAGGTTTCTCTCCAGACTCCGCCCCCCGCCCCCCCCCCCCCCTTCCAACAGGATCCCATTGTTTCAAAGAAACGTTTTTTTTTTTTTTAATTTGATGTAATTCGTATGAAAACTGCTTCTCTAATTTACAGAAAAACGCTTGAAATTTACGCCGATTTCTTTAGAATACGCTAGCTTACAGTGCTCTTCCCCCTCCTCCGCCCCCCCCCCCACACTACAGGAGGCCCACGTTTCCAAAAAGACTTGTAAGGCACCACGAAGCCCCTCCACTACACTTCCGGGAAAGCCCGGCCCCTTCCAATCTGACCATGATGGGGAGAAGGGGGCACCGAAATTAGACGTAGAGCACTGGGCAGAAATCATAAAGACTTTCATATAGAAAACTAATTAAAGTATTATAACATCGCTCGCTCGGTCGATAATTGTCATCGTTAGAACTTAATTAGATTAAATGCGTAGTATAGTATATAAAACACATTTACAGCGCAAGACAAATTCATCAACGAGTCATCTACCGGTCATCAAAATTAATGTATGTCAGAAAACGCCAACGCGACTATCAAACTCCGTATTCTTTATATTTGTATTATATTTTTCCAACCACGTTAAGAGTCATCACTAGGCTATCGATGACTCATTCACCCTTTTAAGTAAAGTTCATCGACTCCCAAGGATCTGATTTGTACATAAATCAGCTACAGCAAGAAAGCATGACACCAACCCATACTTCAGTATAACTTTCTGTACGTAAGCAGCCAAACACCTGGGCGGGTTTGATAGGCACACAATTACGTTTATAACGTTTCAATATAGAGGCAGTGCAAAACGGGTAAAAACGTTTGATTCATATTTTCATTTAAGTGCGGGGAGTAAAACGTTTAGTGCAGAAAGTTTACGTTTCTCATTTACAATAAAATTCGGCTTTGTCGGTTGGGAAACTTGAATCGCAGTCGGTATTATAGTAGAGCACCATAAACAAGGCCTCCATCCCTAAAATGCGAGCATCGTGGACCATTCCAACAGCTGTAAGTCACTCTCTGTAACACATACACACATTGACTGCAGGTGGTAGCCAGGTGATGGAGCTGTGGGGAAAGCGTTGCCCCGATAAAGGCGTCTAGTTTGTGATCTGTCGTGTGCTTCGTCACGCTCGTGTGCTTCTGCCCGAAAACGTTATCCTGCTGCTTTAGTCGTAGCATCTCCCCCCCCCTTTTTTTAATGTTTATAACCCTCTGTTATCAAACCGCAGTTTAAACTCCGGTGACGCGTCTTAAGAAGCGTGGCTGCCCCTTCAAGGACGAAGGTGGGCTCGCCCGCTTCGCTTATAGGATGACAGAAAAGCATACGTGTTGCTATCAAGTATTGTAAAAGCTGGGTTTATGAATGGAGGGTGGCGAACTACGGATGTTGTTATACGGAGGGCAATAATATTACAGAACAATGGCAAAATTAGCTGGGATTCTTGCTTCACCGTCTCCCTTGTTATAACGAAACGTACTTGATAAAACTGTTAAATTCTGCCGTTAAGTAACAACAGCATAATACACTAATAAATGATCACGTATTTCGTTAATTTAATTTAAAGGTACATTCCTCCCAGCGTCATTTTTCTTGATCCTCCACATCAAGTACGGACCCAAAGTTCTATTTACTTACCGTTAGTCAATTCCTTACTGAAAATCAGTTTTAAAATGTGGCGTCTAGGAGATTTTCTGTTGAATATTGGGAACTAATTTAATACCATCCTGCGATTATATGATTCTTTGCGCGCTTACAACAACCATGACGTTTCGTCTGTGTATGTGTGCATGTACTAATTTTCAATCGCTTGCTAATAATTACCACAAATTCAAAAATCTAAAACACTAATGCGGTAAAAATTAAAATTATTTATTCCAATAGATCGCCGAAGAAAAATTGTAAGAAACTAGCCAAGAAAATTATAAAGTGTGAGGTTAAAATACGAAAATCTTTCCGGTTTACGACAACACAATTTTTGCATTCGTGCAGTTTCGTCGAGGAATGCAGCTACTATCTCAGTTGAACTTGTATTACCACACCGAGTCTCACGAAACAGCGCGATGGTAACCTGCACGGGTGGCGATCTGCGCGTGGCTGTCATAGGGCAGGGGGGATGTACCTTTAATTGGTTATTTAGCTTCTCACAGTCGATGCAAATGAAAAGAAGATATTTAAACAGTTCATATCGGGCATTTTGTGGTTTAAATTGGCACGAAAATACAAACACACGCGACATTTACATTCTAACATATTTTATTTGCTTTCGTTCTACGCTATCGTCAAATCGTCCCAGTGCCGTTCGTTTTGGTTTAAACAAATACGGGTGCAAACCTATTTACGTCGCCTTTTGGACTTGAATATCAGACTGCTTGAGCGGGGAAATGAACCCACGACTTTTGAAACTAATTGTCACTGATTGATGCAGTTACACACATTACACCACTCGATGACGTACGTACATGGTTCGAGGTAGCGTGGTTACCATGGTAATGACAATTTCGTCATCGCACTGGGCTCACAGAACTTCTTACCGCGCCCCTCGCGAGATGTAGCGTAAACGCGCCCTAAGGGTCAGTGTGACCCGAGGTGTGACCACTCGTAACATTTTTGATGTTACGGTAGTATATTTGGACACTAAAATTGGGTCACTAAAATTAAGGACAGCATTTTTTAAATAAAAAGTAGCATTTTATAGCATTTTAGGAAAAAAAGTAGCATTTTAGCAGCATTTCAGGAAAAAAGTAGTATTTTAGTAGCATTTTAGGAAAAAGTAGCATTTTAATAGCAGGAAAAAAGTACCAGTACATTTTAGGAAAAAAAGTAGCATTTTATAGCATTTTGCATTTTAGGAAAAAAAGGAGCATTTTAGCAGCAT
Organism: Lithobius niger; assembly: GCA_023313725.1. Classification (NCBI taxonomy): domain Eukaryota; kingdom Metazoa; phylum Arthropoda; class Chilopoda; order Lithobiomorpha; family Lithobiidae; genus Lithobius; species Lithobius niger. The sequence continues at coordinate 42,473 of JAHWFP010029390.1, forward strand.
TTTAGGAAAGAAGTAGCATTATCAGTAGCTTTACAATAATAATTACAGAGTAGTATTTAATTTTTTCAAGACACCAAGCATGCTTTATTCGCAACACCAACAGGCTACTCATCACTGTAGTGATAGTGATACATCTGGATGCTGCATTTTTTTAACATGTTGACGGCCATTGTGCACCACACAACGGTTTAGCACACCCTCGAACACAAACGCACTACTTTTACCTTGCCTGTGATGGTAGCCTATTTCAGCACTCTTCAACCCAGACGTGTAAAATTTACGGTTTTTCCTCATATTAATATTTGGAAATGTAGCAATTTTGGTAGCATTTTTTGGTAGCACAGGTAAGTGCCTGTACGTAGCATTTTTTGGGGAACTCTGGTAGCATTTTACTAATTTCTCTTCTGGTCCCACTGTGGGTGTTAGTGAAATCTCGCTGGCTAAAAGCTGTTTGATAGGTGCATAATAACGGCGAAATTGTAATTGATATAGTAACCTCTATTGCCCAAGCAATATGGATACCTCCGTATTAAATCGTTTCGGCAAATGTGTGTATAAGTGTAAATCCATCACGATACGAAAAATTTGGTGAAAAATTTGGTGAAAAAATTTCGTCTCCTGAACTTTCTTTGCTGACCATTTCATTACGACTCGGCACAGCCAAAATCGGCACCATTTTGTAATATCCAAAGATCGACCTGATTGTATTTGTCGTTGTTTAGTTCTGGATTCGTTTCTGTGGTATTTTGGGGACGAGAAGGGCGCTGTGGTGTCTCACTCTCATGTCGAGTGTGGCACATTAAAGATCCAGGGTTTTCACTTGGATTTCTCCAGCTAATTGTACATCTTATCGTCTGCTCTACTTAGTCGGGTACATAACTCGGTTTGGGCTCGGCTAGTAAAAACAACAACAATAAGCGTTTATGTCCGGATTATGTTCTGTTGTTGCATTCACCTTACCCTCTGCTGTGATTCTGGAATCGATAGCATTGTTACCGGGAAGCACGTTTTGGCGCGGGTCAGTTGTGCTAGGAGTTAAAATTCGCCGTATAGTAATGTATAGTGTAATGTAGTGTAATACGTAGTGCATGTGTAGTGTGTAATGTAGTGTATAGTGTAACATAAGATAGGACAGATGGCCTGTGAAGGCTATCGTCCTGTAAAATAAACCTAAACCCAAACCTTCAAAGCCTTAACCAACCAACCAGTACAGTAGCCCACCTCGGATTTGTTTTTTAAATAGGCAAATGGGTCGTGCAGCTTAAAAACATTATTCGTTACTCCTGTGTGATAAAAGTAACTGAAAATCTCTCAATTTCCTGGAAGTAGACGAGTATATAATTCTATTTTTCGTTTTGAAGAACTCTGCTAAACAAAAAAACAAAAAGGCTACTCCGTCACTAGCCTTAATACACGGCCTACTTTTGAAGTGCCTCTATAGCGGCAGGACCACTCAATATCATCCCTACAAGTGGGGTCTGTTTCTCGTTTTACTAATGGCGCTGGTGACAGCGGAAAATCCCTCTTCTTGTTTTGTTTACTTCCTGTTGATGGCAGTTAATGATTTTGTTGTCGGCGTTGGCTAATACTTATACGACTGTCTGACTACGCAGTTTAAAAGTTTGCAGCGTCTGGTTTCTGTTTCGTTTATAAAGTGGGACACCAGAGTGATTGAAACATACGGTAAAAATGCGGTCGTTTTCTGAAGCAGAAGCTGTTTAAAGAGCGATTCCAGAAAGGAATACGTTCTCTGGTCTCCACTTCCATGAGTCCATTAAAGGAAGAAAATCACATTATTAAATATGTCCATTTTTAAATTTAATCTCAAAAGTATGTTCGGCCAACCAGATATTGGGAGGGGGGGTAGGTCGGGTGATGGGGGAGGGGGGGGGGTTGTGACTTCTATCCCTACGCTAATGCTTGACGGGTCCGGCAATACTTGCTAAAAAATAAAACTTCAAAAAGAGTGTTCAGTATGCAACTGATACGAGTGTAGTTTGGGTGGGGTATTAGTAGCCATAACTGGCCCTTCCCCTCGCCTTTTGCTCTTACTAGCAATAAAGTTTATTATTATTATTATTATTAGACACGGATTTAAACGAAAAAGCCACAAAAGGCCATAAAAAGCAAAAACCCAAACAGATAAACAATCCCTCAGATTTCCCAGGGACCTTAAGCGTACGAATACCACAAAAAAGTTGGGGGGGGGGGGGCACAGAAAATTTGGAACCACAGGTCCCACCAATCGTCTTGGGAAACCCTGCAGGGACACATTGGAGACAAACCGGAGGGGGGGAGGCTGGCGGCAGAAATTGCCTACTGAATACCCATTATTTTCCGAAATATAAAGACTTATTTTTTTCTATTTCTTTTACCCCCCCCCCTCCTACCAATAGTTTCGTTCCATCCCTTGTTATTTCTGAGTGAAATCAGACTTTAAAAAAATCCCATTTTTTGAAATCAGACTTTTGCTCTGAGTGTGTGGGTGCGGTTGGAGGCGGGGGGCGATCAGTATCAAGGCTTTTAACACCAGCTGATTTTCTGACTAAGCTATCGTCACGGGAAAATCAGCGTATTTTAATATTCCTCATCAGGTGTACGTATTTTTGTGTGCAAAAAGTAGGACGCTAAAGTTTGGCGTTTGCTTACAGAGGCTTAACACTGTCCACCCCTCTTCGTGCCTCGAAGCTCTTCAAAAAGCTAGGTCCAGGGCCGCAACTACAATTCTAGGGGCCCGGGGAAAACCATAAGAACGAGGGGGGGGGGAGCCTCCTTAGCAAATAATTTGAGGAGCGTTTTTTTTTCTTTAAAGCATTTACCCGCCTTTGTTTGTTTTCCGTCCTTTTTATATGCTGACTCTTAATGTTCGGAGAGGCCCGAGTTGTGTTTGGGGCCCCTACGCACGTATTGGTCCGCAGTAGTGTCCCCTCTGCCCCCCCCCTCTAACTACGGCACTGTCAAGACCAAAAAATAAGGAGGGGGGGAGGAAGGGCTGGAGGTTTGCGACACCCCCAAACGGTTCCAACCAAAGTACTGAATTCCACCTCCCCGAGTTTCCAGGTTACACAGAGTAGATGAGGTCAATTTCCAAGCTATTTACCGCAATTTTAGAAAAGAATTTTATTTTCACACATTTTATCAGTTATACTTGTTTATGGGGCTTGGGGCGTTCAAATATTACGTCATCAAGAAATTGGCCATTTTCAACCCCCCTCCGCCCCCGGTTATCAATTGCTCACCCCCTCCTACAGTATTACGTCATTTCTAACTGTACCCCCCTCCCCCACCTCAAGGGGGTATTTTTCTGTGTACATTCATAATTTTTCTTCGACCTATTTTCTTTTGGGTATTTCCACCTTTTTTAACTGGCGTAGCGGTGCTTACGTCATCAACTGGCCTTCCCTCCGTCCAGATGACCTAATACTAGAACGTCCCCCTAACACAATACAAAATTGAGCCAGATTTAATGAACTCTTTACGTGTCGACAGCCTATAGATATAGTAAGGATAATATTTTTAAACGCAATGCGGTTACGACACTTAGGTCCAGGCCTATGATAAGCGCGGCTTAGCTCTTTTCCCCTAAATTCAAAAGTAGTTTAAATTCCCCGAGTTTGCGGGAACTGCAGGCAGGTGGTTATCCTGCCCCAACGAGAAGTCTCAGTCGGAAAAATGAGCGTTGGGACGAAACCACGAATAAAGGTGGGCTAAAAATAAGTCCTCCAATTTTTTCGGAAAAAAAGGGTTTCCATACGGAAATTGCAGCCTTACACACCCACACCACTTGCCCTCGGTACGCCTCTGCATGAATTCTTCTTCACGTAGTGGTATGATGACGTACTAATTATTATATGCCCTCGTCAAATAAAACACTTTGATTGAAAGATCTGCACGTGGTCGATTTAAAATAAGTAGCGTCTGCCCAAGTGGTACAGGCTATTCACCCGGGGGCAGAGTTATAATTATACAAATCATTGGTTTAGTGCTTCACTGTTACAGCCGCGTAAGTAGGCAAGTACTGCCTGGAATTCTGTTGAATGTTTTTAATCCACCTAGCCAGCAAAGCTTTTTTATTTTTTTTCTTTTGCAAAGGTATACTGAACACGAAAAAGCATTTTTACTATTCATGACTGACTGTCTATACGCACCGACATGCTCGCAAAACAAACTTTTTATACGAATTTGTGTAGATTTTGTTGATTTTGTTATTTTCTTGAAGACGATAAGCTGGAAGAAGTTTACACCCACTCACTTTCCTCTTTCTCAGGACCACTGACGAAGAAATCTCTCAAATTGGAGCAGCTGGTGGAACCCATACATTTTCATAATGCCAGTGACATAGGAAGAACTGGTTCGCTGTTTAAATCCAAGTTTCGTGACAGGGGGGTCTCCTCCGAGCTTTTTGCGTATTGTTTTTCCATTGGCTGTTGATTTTGCTGGTGCCACTGACGTCACAATGCAGCTCGACAGCTTACGCACATGCGCACAAGCCAAACCAGACCGGAGCCAGTGACATTCACCAAAATATTGGAGAGAAAACAACTTAAGAGCTCGGGAAGGACCAACCTTCCTGTGTGCTATCGTTCCACTCGACCTTGTTTCGTGAGTCAAATGGACCGACAATGCACGAACAGTGTGCGAATTAAGAAATAAACTTATTACCTGATTTACAAATACAGGACCTCGAGACAATTACTGACCCATGTGTAACCTTAACTCAGCGGCGTTAGCCACCGTGGGGGCTGGGGGGCGGCTGCCCTTTTGCGTCCCCCCCCCCACCCCCAGAGGACATTCATATTGTTAAAGTTAAGGCAAGACTTTTACCCGCCCTTAAGCACCTCTTTTTCTGTCTTCGTTCCCCTTCTGAAAAAATCTAGGCTCCTCTACTGTGTTAGGACCCTGGGGGGGGGGGGGAGTGAGGTTTTAATGGCGCGTCGACTGCTTGGCCATTGGTCCCTAGGGTTTAAAACTGGAAGATTTAAGGAGAAAAACAGGATAGTTTTTCCTGTAACAACGAAATAACCTTTCGCTCGCCCACAATCAGTGCTGCAACTATAAAACTATAGCTAAAGCTTTTTCGACGGAGGGGTGCACGGGGAAATGTTTGGTCCCTCTTCAACAAGCACACAGTTTTGGGGACAAAAAGCTCCGAACCCAGGCCTAACAATAGTGAATTTAGTACCTTTTGGGCATTGTGACTCTTTAATTTCGGGCCCGGGTGCCCTTATTTAATCTTTTTTTTTCAGTGAGTGAGTAAATAACATCGGCGCCCACAAATTTTCAAAAGGGGAAGGGGAGGGGCACCATCGTTGGGAGGGGGGGGGGGGGAGGCGAATAACTCTAAATTGAATTTTGCTTGGGTGCAAGTCTTCTTTGCCACCCTCTCATGTAACCATAGCATTCTTTTCTCCCATCTTAAATCTGTAGTTTAGTGGCTGGATTTTAGTGACCCCCTGGGGTTCTTCCCTCACTAGAATGATACTGCACCTAAAGTAGTAAATGTAATCTATTTAAATGACCTTCACTGCTATCCCGTAACTAACCACCAGTTTAAATTCGCGGATGATCTTATATCAAGTGCACATGTGGTTGACTCAGAAACTACGCTGAGTAATATACGATTGAGTATGTTTCGGAGTGGGGCGGAAATTGGCAGCTGCCGCACTCCATTCAAAAATGTCAGTCCTTCCACGTCGGATATAAAAATCCTCCCTTCTAACATCAAGTTTGGAATCAACCACTGATGTATATGAAGTAAATAATTTGGGGATTTGTCTAACTCAGGCTCGGACTGGCCATAGTGTCATGGCACAGGCGCCCCTTGGCTGTCCCACCTTAGGCGCCCCTTGGGTAAATTTTTCATCCTTCTCTTAGGAGTATCAATAAATCATACCTGACAAAAAATTCAATTCTTCGTCATATTCCTTGGTGTAAATATAATATTTTTATAGAAAAATGAATGCTCTCTTTCGGATTGCATGCCTGCTAGTAGTCGACCTTTCAGGGAAAATCTGTCCTTTTTCTTCTCTCCTTTCCGTTCGTTTGGGTTTCCGAACCCTTTTCGTAACTCTTCCCCCACCCCCTCCCTTTCCACCCAACAAAAAAGTCAATCAAAACTATGAAAATCCTCCCAAAAAGGTGTTTTAAAATAATGTTTACAGTGTTTTCCCAGAACCCTTTCGTTGGAGGGGCCATCATGTAAATGTGTAGTAAAAACATGCGGCGTTGCTGTAATTCCTCCTAATGGCACAGGCGCCCTTTCCTAGCCAGTCCGACTCTGGCCTAACTTCAAATCTTAAGCCATCCCTGCAGTGCAGCTTAATTGTTGCCGAAGCCTTTCGTTAATTGGTCATTGATTTAACTCTGTTAATTGTCCCTTTCCCAGATAACCCAGTTTGCGTTCGTGCTCCCTAAAAATAACCAAACCCCAATTTCTGTTAATGCAGAAATAAAAGCGCGGCATTTTAAGGTGTTTGTGAAACTTGTATTGGAGCATGCAAAACCCAGTGTGGTTCTGGCGTCTCCTGGAGGATAGGGACACGATTGAGTCCGGCCAAGTAAGTTCACAAAAATTCTCCTTGGCATGTGATACCTCCCGTGCAACAGTGGATACCCGATGTCAACCCTACACCTCGGGGAAACTGCCGATCCCCTCCCCAGACATAATCTCACGCTCCGCTCCTCTATGTCAATATCTAATGATGGCGGCCCTAGTTTAGTCCCCCCCCCTTCCCCCCGCCATTCCCCACTCCAAAAATATCCTGGATGCGCTACTGAGCGGAATAAAAGAACGTCTCCGTATTCCCAGTTACATGGAAGACGTACTTACAAAGCCGTAATCATGGAAACTAACAACTAATTCTAGTACGAGTAAAGTTTATGAACGTGTTAGTGTCTTTACGTGCCAAATTCGGGACACCTTGGCCTATTCTCAAGTTGCTAAGGAAAGAGTATTGCACTATTATTGTGTAGCAATCATTCGTTCCCACCAACACACACCTCAGGGTCGTTTGCAGCGCCAAGATTCCCACGTTTGGTTCGATATTGGCAAGCAAGGTGTTGGCCATAAGCACTTCATGCGTGCTAATTTATGCTGTTACCATTTACACGTTATTGTAAGTCATTGTATAACAGAGGTATAAATAGCCACAGTATTGACGGGCTGGATTCTTTGAAATTTCATTTTCAAAGCGATGTTCAAAACTTTCTAGGGTTATGTTTTTTTTAGAGGCGCGCTATGCAAGGTAGCGTTGAGGGGCTTCGTATTCTGTGGTTGTGTCTATTTTTCTGTATACACGATAACTTTTTTGAATCAATTCGCTCCATTCCAAATTTTCACATGTCTTCTACGCCGTGTGTGTGGATTCAAGTTAGTAAATCAGTTCGGCCACTTTTCGAACTAGTGTTTGTTTTACTTTTGCGGAAATTTAGCGCATGTTAAAATACCTTGTGTAGGATTTTACGTAATAAATACATGTGTGAACATATCCCTTGTGCTGTGAATAGTCCAAGCGCGTGTCAATTCGTAAGAACTACGTTTAAACGAACTTAAAACGAGGAAGGCATTTTGTTTCTCGAGCCAAGGCCGACTGGAGTAGAAATTGCGTGACTTGTCTCCCGACTCTGCGCCAGTTTCTCGCGCGTGCCGGAAAGTTAAATCCTTTTAGCACTGCTTTGGTAAAGTATAATTTCGCGATGTTAAATCAACTGGACTGGAGTAAGGAGCTCTCTCAGACGGCCTTGTGCAAAGGGTGGAATACCAAGCGAGAGTCACAACATGGATACTCCTAAAGCTTTACATTTCTCGAGATAATTTTGCTTATCGATGTAACAAGTTACGAGATCCATGATTGCCGACGTCACCCTCTGGCGGTAAACATTGAAAGCAGGTACTAGTTTCATCTTAATATTTAATAGTGGCGTCGTAACCTGCGTAGTCTATCCCGACAAACTAACCAACTCACGTCTCGCGTCTCATCTGCGAAAGGCAGGTTGAGTGCAATCGAAGACCTTTAAAACAGCCATCCCAGACTTGTATTGTGCGCCAACCGCACCTTTAAGCCTAACGACGATGTAACAGGCGTAACGCGTAGAGAATCAGAGAAACGAACGCTGTCGTCACTAAATCTTGTTTTGACCAGTCTGCAGAAAAAAGCCTTTGATCCGTGTTTGCCTTCCCTGTCTTCCTGCCTCCCGCCCACGCACGCGAAAGCCACATTTGGCCAAAAGTTGGCACGAAAAGGATTTTCTTCTCCTAGATCGAAGTCGGTTCATTTCAGTTGGCCAATAAAACTGAAGAACAAACCACCCCGTTTTGCTACTGTACTTGTCTGGCCCACCTCATCCATCCTTCCCCCACCCCCCCTTCCTTTCCGCCTTCCAAACGATGCCAAGACAATATTTTTATTGCACGCTAGTGGCCAAACAAAAGTCTCATGAAACGAAGGAAAACACGTAAAAACTACCAACTCCGCAACATTTGAATTGCAAAACAATGTCCAAATCTTGTAGTAGGTCATGGCAAAACTCTATCAATGGAAAAAAAAAATACTAAAGCGTATAGAGCAGAGTGTAAGGCGGCCTTTAAAAAAATCCTTAAAATCAGTGAAACAATAAAAACCCAGGTATATAACGCATTTCCACAAGGTATTATTCCAAATCTTGTACTACGATTTAAGTGAACGGATGGTCAGAGTTAGATGTTCACGCCTGAACCCCCCCCCCATCTTTCTGAAAAATACGAACCCTACTTTTTTATTAGCAATTTACATCAAACGCTGCAATTGGGCAAACACCCTAAAAAACCTGTATCTCTTTTCTTGTGCTGTTATAACTGTTGTTTCCCCCATTTCATACATTTGCATGGTTTTTCTTTTTGGTTGTCGCAATGGTTGTGCACAGTATTAAGGTTTCACGCGGACTAAACACTTAAGCAACACTTGAGATATCTGAAACATTACAGGAAAACTTATTCGCGTTCCTTTGTTTTGACTTTAGTTCAGTTACACCTTACCTTAAACATCAAACGAGTTCGTTTTTGTTTGCCAATTCAGTATTTGATTGGGCTACTTTACTTCTAGCAGGCAATTATAATTACCACTGAATTTTTTCCCCCTCTGCTTTATAAGAATGTTAACCGGAAAGCCTATTTAAAGATATTCTATCTGTCTTTTCTGTAGGGGGGGGGGGGGGCCTGACACGGCAGTGTTCTTAAATTTCAAATATCATCACGTCATTGTAACATCCACAAAAGAGTGGCCACGTGGTGAACTGGAAAACGTGAGGGTCAAGCAACGATTGATGAGGTCAAGGTTGGCGTAAAACTTGTAAAGTTGAAACCAGGGATAAATTTGTAATCTCTTTCAGTTTTATGTTTTACTAGACGAAGCCCATCCTATGCACGGGGCCGGTCACATTTCCCGGGACACATTTCCCGGGTCATTTTCCTGGGACATTTTCCCGACGACTTGTCAGATTGATCGACCACTCATGCCTGGCTCCTTTTTGGCTGCAGGTAGAGTGGGAGAGTGCATTTTCAATGGTGGCACGAGGACGGGAGAAGTGGTTTTCCTTTAGGCTTTCCTTTTAGCCGGCCTCCGATATTATAATAAAGATGTTTTAGTTTTACAAACGCTATCCGGCACCGGAAGATTGCGAGCCATCACTAGGTTGCATGGAGACAGAAAATAACAGATTTATCTCCATAGGTCAAGTCCCTCTTAAAGGGGGGTTGTCACCACATGAACGTTTGGCGCATCTAGCGTCATCGAGCGCTATCTAGTTCTCTCCATACCACGCGCCATGGCTGTTTGTTGTGACGTGCATATCACGTGACTGGGCTAGTCCAATCAGACGGCCAAACAGCCGTTGTTCTCGTTCGTCATTGGCTAAGCCATGGTGACGTCACGGCAAACAGCCATTGCGCATGGTTTAGCACTTGTTCGCATCTAGCAAAGAAATGCACAAAGAAATATCTTTTAACACAACAAACAAGCCACGTGACTTCTGAATTATTGAGTAAAAATTTGATACGTCCTCGTGCACCTGGAAGCAAGCTGTAAAGATTAACGATATTAATGCCACTCGATGGCGCCACGGTAGCATATAAAGAAAATACCCTGGCGCCATCTATTGACAGTAATATCGTTAACCTTTACAGCTTGCTCCCTGGTGCACGAAGACGTCCCACATTTTTGCTCAATAATTTAGGGGGCACGAGGCTTATCGTTGTATTTAAAGGTGTTGGTTGCTTTGTGCATTCCTTTGCTTGCTGCGAGAGAAAACTCGATAGGGCTATACCACGCGCCATGGCCGTTTGCTGTGACGTGCATATCACGTGACTGGGCTAGTCCAATCAGACAGCCAAACAGCCGTTGTTCTCGTTCGCCATTGGCTAACTCATGGTGACGTCACGGCAAACAGCCATTGCGCATGGTTTAGATGCTGCAGATGTTAATTTGGTGGCAATCCGCCCTTAAGACAAACACGGATAGAGGGTGTTTTTGTTGAAATTAGCCATCAACAGTCGTCATCCACTCATTTAAAGATGTGACACGCTTCCTTTCAAGTATCATTTTAGGTTTAGTCCCTTATTTTGTTGCGAGTTTAATTCCGGATCTCAAACGTTGAAATTATGCCACCCCACAGAAGTTGCTCTGATGACGTCATTCGTGACATCTACCAAGCCCAAGGTCTGCATGACGTCATATTGCAACGACCCATTGTCATTTCAAAATTAATATTCATTGTTAGTTGAAATGATGCTATGTGACTAATTAGTGTAACAATGTAAAGAATAAAAATTGCCTGTAATTAATGTATGACATCAATTGTAATGGGTCGAGCTTGCGTGGCCTTCTGCCCGGTGCTCTCAACAATGAGGTATGAATTGAAATAGAATTCAACCGCCACGATCCTCCCATCGACTCACATCCAAAGGTAATTTCAGCTTTAGTATTAGAAATATTTCCGTTTTTGCTCCAATTCCTCAAACTTAAATTCAACCCGGACCAACCCTGTTGCAAGTATGTCACTGCAACCCCGTAGTTGCTAAATTATCCATTCAAACCAAATAATAGCCCGTAATCCATCATGATTCTGACTAACCCCGAGTAAGCCTTACATTTGTGGGATTCCTTTTAAGGCCCTAAGCCAATTAAGGCAAGAGTCGTCCCCATTAGTCAGGCGAGCCTAAGCTGATTATCGCTGCAATTTATAATTAAAAACATCAGTAGAACTGAACCACGACTTTGCGCCTTATTCCATAGCTTGGTTTTAATTCGGAGTTCACCCAACCCGTATCTTAACCCCCTGTTATTTAGCTTACCTAAAGCTTTAACTGTGGTGTTGGTGTTACGAAGCCGTCATGTACTAATAATGGCCACAATTTTGTACACTTATTTTTGTTTAATTTCCCTGAATCGCTAAATGTCTGATTCATAGTGTATGATAACTTTTTTATGTTTCAGAATCACAATCCCCGAGACCAGGAGCGAATAAATATATATACACGCCCGTAAGACGTGGGAGTGTCCATGTTGTTGCTATTACTTCATATTCCATCTCTAGTCTCAAGGTCATCCGGAAGAGAAGCTGTCGGTTTCGCTTCTCAGATACAGGCCAATCGATTCAACAACGCTACAATCTTATTTTACCAGAGTAGCATCAGTTTTCCGCACGCGGTGAACTGGGTGCGAGTGCTCGTTTACGCAACGACAGTTTTCTCGCTCACTAGCTTTTACTGGAACAATACTAAGGGCACGTTTATCCAACCACTCGCTTTTGCATTCTCGCAGCGAGAAGCTAGAAACCACCTCAAATTCCAACATGGCGGCGGTTTTATGTCTGCCGCCTCGCAACGAAAACAGCAAATAACGTGAGTTCAGAAGCGTTTGGGAAAATTGTTTCGTCATGAGGAATTTTTTATATTATTGGCACGGATTATAAGACTGCAAGTATTTACTCAAACGATGTCGGATTTAGCTAATCTCTTTAGCGTTGTTACCATGGCAATGTCACCTTTGCCATCGCGATTGAGTTCTAGCTGCGAAAATGCAAAGGCGAGTCGCTGCATAAACGCGCCCTAAATCTGCTAACTTTCTCGCCTTGACCGGAGTATGCGGCTTTCGAGTTGTCTATGCGTATTAGTAACCATGGCGACGACGCAGACGCAAATCTTCTCCTCGTGCCTCGTGACACGGCGTACGACGCTTGCAACATTTGAGCGTCGATTTATGACAGAAAAACAAATTTTACTACAGTATGAGACGACGGTCTGTTTTTTGTACGCCGGCATTCGATGGTTTGTCTTCGATTCGATAGCTACGAAATGGACGCCATGTTGGATTTTGAATTCTCGCTACGAGAAGCTATTTATTCTACCGACGTTTGATCATTGCTAGAAGCTGTCCTTTGAGGGAGAATAGCAAATTTTGGAAATAGCATGAAATGTCAACAATGTTGTAGCAATGTTTAAAACTACTGTAGCACTTTGTTCTTTATCCGTGTTGTTATTTATAATACATACAACTTATTATCTATTACCGCATTCATTTAGTAGCAACGGGAAACTAATCATAAATAAATAACGGTTGACTAGCAAATAACATTCGGCGAGCGAGAATGACTTGTTGCGTAAACGCGCCCTGAGTCGGGAGGCAAAACACGCGTTTTCTGCTTCAGTCGGCCTTGGATTGCAGTAGCCCTCTGCTTCACCGCTTCACGCTCGTGGAACGCTGTTGCAAAGCGTAGGTGCCTCATGCCTGGATTAATCGTCACCGGAGTGGCATTTTCCGCACCTCTCTTTTAGGTTTCAAACCTACATAGCTTATTTAACGTGTAATCCGAGAAAATGGTTACGATCAGTCGTTCCAAATTTGACCGCATGGGGTCGCGCCCATGAACGAAAGATGGAAGCTAGAACGATATATGGTGGACAATCAGATCCACGAATTAAGGCGTAGCCAGATGTGATACTTCCGCTTTGAGATTATGGGATGGCAGCCGCCTTTAACATTGAACGTGGTGTGCAAATTCAGTCGCAGTAACTCGAAAATCTTGGAGAAACTCAAGTCCGACGAATAGGGTAAAACACGTACAGCTAGAGTTAAATTGTGATACCGTTTGTAAAATTTATCCTAGCACAGGCAATACTTTGAACTAATTTCCAAACTACTGTTCGATTTTATAAATTGTTGTCTGCATCGTTTTTAAGATATAAAGCGCTTTTACATTTGTGGCAACATACCTTTAATAAATGCGTTACCTTCGTCGAACAACATAGGCGTAATTACGACTGGAGTGAAGAATTATGAGATGTGTATCTAACGAATCTCATTCAGGCGACAGCACAGGCGAGAACGGTGTGCAAGGTGTGCACCATAAGCGCCGCCATGTTTTTTACGTTTTTTAAATTGTTTTAACCTGAAATTGCTGCTATGCTCTTTGTAGGGCGTCACAATAATTTTGTAAATAAAATAAATAAATAGATTGTAGGATTGGCCTCCCGCGAATCTTATTCAGACGAGAACCGTGGGTTAACTATGTCATGTTGGCGTTACCGACGTCGGCCAAACGTCCGAAGGAATGCAGTGTGCGAAGGTTTGGAACGCAGTGTTTCGAGTACAGTTGCGACCCCCTGATGGAAACCAAGGTAAAATTCTGATGGACACTTCCTTTCATGTCGCTCCTGCCGACACCCAGTTTCATTGGCGAACTTAAATCTACAAAATGCTTAGAATAAAGTTCGAACATTTGAAATGTATCGGATAACGCGTTAAAAGGTTATCGTGTCCACAGACACACAGACAGGCACCAGGTCAGTTCATTTGCTCTGTTACGCACCGCACATCGATAAAATTGGTTTACTTCAAATGTTTACGTTTCAATGTGCAGTTTAATTTCCACGTTCCTCGAAGTTCAAAGTAGGCTAACAATAATAAACATTGCAAACACCAACAACCTCCGTGAACAACAAGACGAGTACAAAATTGGAAAATTAAAAAAACACTAATAAAATAAACACATAATCACTCACACGTAATAGAACTATAAGAGAAACCGACAAATACAAACACATTATTTCAAACACAAATTGCGTTCACTTTCAAACATTAAAGCAACATCCCGCCTGCCTTATAACAGCCACGCGCCGATCGCATCCGCGCATGTTAACATGGCCAAGGTCAACTGAAATAGTAGCGGCATTCCTCGTAGCGAAGAACGCAGCTACTGTCTCAGTTGGCATTGCGCCTAATAGACGAACCAGCATGAACGCATTAATTGTGTGGTCACAAACCGTTATGATTTTCGCATTTTAAAATCGCACTATATAATTTTTTAGGTTAGTACCTTATAATTTTCCTTCGGCGATCTATTGGCATAAATATTTTTAATTTTTACCGCATTAGCCTTTAAGATTTGTGATCTCTTTATTATTAGCAAACGATTAAAAGTTAGTACATGCAAACACACACAGTTGAATTGTGAAGTTTATTGTAAGCGCGCAAAGGATCATATACGTGCGGGATGCAGTAAATACAGTTCCGAATTATTCAACAGAAAATCTCCTACACGCCACATTTTAAACGGATTTTTAGCAAGGGACTGACTAACGGTAAGTTACTTTGGGGCAGTACTTGATGTGAAGGATCGAGAAAAAATGGCGTTGGGAGGAATGTCCTTTTTATAGTGAGTTAAACAATCCCCGTTTCCTGGAATTGGAGTTCAAATTAGGGTTTGTTTCGTTCGAGTGAAATCTGATGCTTTTTTTTTAAATTTGTGTACCTTCACAGCTGTGAGTTTTCCACAGGGATACGAGCTCTAATGGTTTTTTCCTAAACGTCGAAGCCGATTTTTGTTCAGTTAATTTATATTACATTTTTCTTGCTTCCGTTAATTACATGGAAACATCTGGTGACAAATACAACCTTTGTGCAAAGGAGAGAGAATCAAATGTCACAGATTGGCACTGTCACACTATGACGCACACTGATGGTACAACTTCGCGACAATTCACGTCGCCAGCACACCTCTAAACTCAGCGAGATTTTTACACATTAACAAAATGTTAATTCGTGCGTCGGGTCCCGTACATTAAGCATGACGAGCTCACTGCAAAGACGCATTAAAAAGAAAAAGAAAACTACATCGTTAATGAAAACTTAGCTACCAATTAAGAGGCAGCATCTGGCAGCCCGTTTTACACGAATCCAAAACCGAAACTTTCCAGCAAACTCCGATAACCAAACTAGCAAGCATTGCTCAAAACCAGAATCACATATTTAAAGTATGCTGGAAATCATAATTAATGACTTACAAAATAATAATCGTAGAGTGAGTGTGTGAGTTACTTTACAAAGGGTGAACCTGTTATTTTGGATCAGGTGATCACTGATCAGTGTTAGGAATAAAACTGAGTGTAGTAAGGGCTAACTAGTGATCACCCACGAATAACGAATGCGGAAATGAGTACGATGTTGACCTAAAAATACGCAAGATTTCAACGAATGATGTTACACTTTTACGGGCAATTACGTGTAAACAAAGTAGGAAATACAAAAATTCAATATAACACTAACACAAAATCGTAAACATTCGAACATTTAACGAACGCGGACTTGAAATGTCGATCGTTACGAGGTATGAAATATGAAATATATTTTGGTACACGTCCCCCCCCTCCCTCCTCGAGAGGGCAGGGACAAACAGGAACACATATATT